>BQNB010013732.1:58550-63174 GCA_026074375.1 Tanacetum coccineum
CAAGTTATAAAACACCCGATTTCCCATTTTCAAAGATTTTTCTCTTTTTATGATTTTTCTTGATAATTAACTTTCTAACTACAACTTATTTGTGTTGACATAATGCATTGTTTTCATTACCTTATTGGTAACTTTGAGGATCATAGAACAAAAAGCACAATTAAGTGTCTAAAAGATAACTTCATCATCCCCGATTCACTTTACCCTATGGCTAAGCTAAAAACAAATCATTGTTAATTAAAGTCATGACACTAATACTACCATAAATACTTGAATGTTCTACTTTCCTTCCGCAAATCCTACTGAATGTATCTCAGGATTTCACTTAAGTGCCATATACCCGAAGCTCTTTAGAGACTTTTGTTTCGATATATTATTAATCAAAAATAAAGCGTAATGGTTAAGAACGCAATAATTAGCTCCTAGCCCTTTTCAAAAGATCAAATGTTATCAAGATTAAAGTCCACATCGAGGCAACCAAAATTTGGCTTTTATTAGGCTACTTAAGCAAGGCACCATTCATGTCATATACCCTAAGGCTCTTTAAGACATGAATGGACCAATCTTATTTGCACCATATACCCTTAGGCTCTTTAAGGCACAAAGTAAGACAAAAATTAAGCAACATTATTATACCTCAGTCCTTTAGAAGGCTACAACATCGGCCACGCCTCCGACAAGATGTAGCAAACATATTTTGACTTCGGTAATTTCCTCGACTTTTTAGAAGGTTGTAACATCGGTTGTGAGCCGGCAAGATGCAGCAAACTTTTATCAGTCTCGGATTATTATTGAATTTTACTTATCCCATATACCCTAAGGCTCTTTAAGGAATAAGCAAAATATTTGCTAATGTGATACATATAGTATGCCAAATTAAGTATTCCTGATGTGTACTCATCCTAATCACAAAGGAACTAAAGAAAACTTCTATTAACTAATTATTAACCAAAAAACCATACAACTTTATTTATTAAACATTTATATAACGGTGAAACAAGCTAATGGGAGAAAAAGCCACAATTAACACTTATGAGCTTGAAAGAAAACCAACTATTCTACGTTTAATGTCATGACTTATAAATAACACTATCATTTCTCGTTCTTTGCAAAAGAAATTTGCAAATACTTAGCCATATAAAATCCAACTCGGCATATTTAAAATCTACTTGAGATTAGCACAAGTCTTCATTTACTAACGATTCAAGTCTAGCATATTTAAAGTCTACGTGAGACTAGCATAAACTATCATCATTAATTGTTAAGGGATAAAGCTAGAACTCTACACGTACGATCAGGTCAAAAATTACTTTCTATTCTTATCAACGGAAAACCTACATTCGTGTGTTAACACTTATTTTTTCATTTTTTTATATTGTATGACAACTAAGAACTTTAAAAATTAAAAAATTTTGCTATTTTTTATGGGAAAACGGGTACGTGAGAACAAAACAATAAGCAAGCAACATCAAATCGATAGATTTCCTTCCCCAAACTAAAACGAAACATTGTCCTCAATGTTTAAAGTCAGGTTTCTACGAAAATCTAAGCCGTTTATGAGGTATGCAAAGATAAACGTTAATCGATAATGATGAAAGGATATGGATCTCCCCAAACTAATTTCACACAAAGGATGAGAAGCTTGAGTTTAAACGGGACAAATCAACCGGACACGAGAGGCTTCAAAGAATTTGTTGGGTTGATCCTACAAAAATCATAACAAACAAGCACAAATATCGAGAAATCAGAAAGAGTACAAGCCTCTCTCAACACAACACATTGGATAAGAAAATAGAAAGAAAATAAAGATGATAAGCATGGGGTGAACTCCCACGAAGCGGCTTGTTTTTGGTCACCGAGTCGCAAGCTCGACTCGATCCCTGAATTTAGTTGTCCTTAGGGAAAGTCTAGAGATCCCGATAACAATGGTGTGTATCCCCTCCATAAATAGTTGCTTAAGACATTGCAATTGACTTTGAAATTTGAACCACGGCAAGAACAACTAGGGCAGTGCCATAAGGATTAAAACTTCGTGCTTGTGAAAGGTCCCGACCACAGGATTGAGCTTTCTGGAGAAATCTTTAATCGAGTGAAAGCAAGACTTGATCACCAACATGAAGATTCGGTTCTTTATCTTTAATCATGAGTTTCTTTGTCTCTCCTTGGTAGATTAGCGAATCCATATGCTTGTATCATGAAGGTAGCTAATTTCATTGAGTATGAACTTTCGTTTATCTCTCCGCGTTCTTTAAATCGAAGTTGCATGCTTAAAGAAGCCCAATATGCCTTGTGTTCTAGTTTCGCGGGTAAGTAGACCCACTTTTCCATAACCTAACTTATACGGAGTGCATCCAATTTGAGTCTTTGTAAGCGGTCCTAAAAGCCCATAATGCATCATCTAGTTTTGTCGACCATGAGCACGGTTTTCTCCGACCGTCCCTCTCTAAAATTCTTTTGAGACATCGATTCGTGGACTCAACTTGACCACTGTTTGAGGGTGGTAATGAGTCACGAGACACGGAGTCGACACCATATTTTTGGACAATGGCACTCTTGCAAACTTATCATTACAAAATGAGTTTCCCTCGTCGCTTATAATTGCTCATAGGAGCACCGAATCTGGAGAAAAGGATTTAAAAACTTAACAACTACTCTAACAACGTTGGTGGGACGCCTTGGCTTCACCCTTTTGGAAAGGTAATCGACGCTACTAGAAATATTTGTTTTCGCTCAAGACGACGAACAGGTCCATAAAATCGATACCCCAAACAGCAAAACTTTCACAAACTTGGATTGCCTTTTGATGCATCCATCACGTTAGAGATTTTACCCTTGTCCTTACATGCATCACAAGATTTGATCAATTCGTAAGCATCCCTTATCATGTAGGCCAAAAGAATCCGGCGTCAAATACTTTGCCGGAGCTTGATTTGCACTATGATGGCCCCCGATGGTCCTTCATGACAACCTTGAGGATTTCAAAAGATCTCGGACATAAAGACAAAGTCGAAAGACAATGACAAAGGCTCGAGATCAAAGATCACAAAGCATGAAGGAACAAGCCTACAACGAATTCAGAGACCAAGACCACAAGAGCTTAACGACAAAAGCAATCTCATTGATCTCGCGAAGGAGTGTCACAATGAACTCACTTCGGGGGAGATTGTTAGCCTCAAAATATTGAGTCGAACAATGGAAGTTCGTTCATAATTATATTAGGTCTCGGTCACTAAAATAATATATGTTGTATTAGGCTACACGGGTAATCGGGCTCTTAAATGTAATCTAACCGGTCACGTGTATCGGGCGAAAGCCCAAGTAATCCCGAGCCCGGCCCGTAGATATACCAAGGCATGAAAGCCTCTTGGTATTAAGTATACATACCCCTCTCCAAGAATGGAGAAGGGGTTGGTTGGTTACCATTTTTCTCATTTGAGTGTATGTGTAAACCCTCCACCTCTTTTATTTCTCTCTACAATTCTTCCAATTCTTCTAATCTTATTTTCTTGTTTCAATAATGAAGTGTAAGTGATTTTGGGTAATCGACACATAATCACTTGCATCGCACATGATTTCAAAAGGTTGGTCCCAATTCGGAGCAATGAGAATTGGAGCTTCGGTTAACTTCTTTTTCAATGTTTGAAAGGCAAGAATGCAATCTTCCAAAAAAATGAAAGGAGTGTTCTTCTCTAAGAGATGGGTCATGGGTCGAGAGATTTTGGAAAAGTCTTTGATAAATCTTCGATAGAATCCAGCATGCCCGAGAAAACTTCTGATTCCTTTAACGGTTGTCGGATGAGGAAGCTTAGAAATTACATCAACTTTGGCCTTATCGACTTCAATTCCTTTTCTAGAGATCTTATGTCCTAAAACAATGCCTTCTTTAACCATGAAATGGCTCTTTTCCCAATTTAGTGCTAATTTGGTGTCTTCACACCTTTTAAGCATTTTGTCTAAATTAGCAAGACACGAGGAAAAAGAATCTCCAAAAACTGAAAAATCGTCCATAAAAACCTCCATCATTTTTTCTATCATGTCGTGAAAAATGGCCATCATACAACGTTGAAAAGTTCCGGGTGCATTGCACAAACCGAATGGCATACGACGGTACACGAAAGTTCCGTATGGGCACGTGAAAGTAGTTTTCTCTTGATCTTTAGGGTCAATTGGGATTTGAAAATACCCTGAAAAACCATTTAAGAAACAATAAAATTTGTTGCCGGCTAAACGTTCTAACATTTGGTCCATAAATGGTAAAGGAAAATGGTCTTTACAAGTTGCTTCATTTAACTTTCGATAGTCGATGCAAACTCTCCATCCCGTAACTAATCTTGTAGGCACCAACTCATTTTCTTCGTTCTTGACAACGGTCATACCACTTTTTTTAGGAACACAATTGTAGGATCCTGTTTAACACTTCATAACATATAACATACACGAATCGAACTAGAAATGAGAAAGAGAGATGAGTTGTTTAGAGAGAGAAAGAAGAGAGAGAATTGAGAGAGAAAGTGAAAAGATATTTTAGATATTTTTGAACAACTTAGCTTTTTCTAAATAAGAAAAAGCTTATATACCCCGTCACGTTAAAGGTACGCGCGGGATATTTAACTAGGACCCGGGC
>BQNB010013732.1:64127-76575 GCA_026074375.1 Tanacetum coccineum
TTGTGATAACTTATTTTCTTGATACACCCACCAAGTAATTGTTGATCTACTTGACGTGGCTAAGAAGATCAAGAAAACACCAATTTTGGTCTGCAGTAGCACTGGACTTGTAGTTGACAAGTTATATATCATGTATTCTCAAGCAACGATGTTTCTTGCTCAACAAGGTGAAGAAAAATACCATTTGGAGCAAGTGATGTGATATGAGTCAAAGTTAACAAGAAAAGTCAAGTCAACACATTCACCACTTTTAGTATAAATAAGAATCATTCAACAAACATAAAAAACACCACATAATTCTAAATCAACAACTAACAATATGATCATCATCATCATACTCTAATTTTCAGTCATTAATCATTCTCTTATAAACCGACATTCATGTTGGGTTTGTGCTCATGTCATACGAATATTTATACGGTTAGAAATACGTGAGCCTACGGGGTCACACACATTATACATTTAGGTATCATTCTATTAATGTTAATAATAATATAATTGTATATTTATTATTCATATTAATATATGATTTGACGAATGAACACTAACGGTCGTTAATTAGTTAATTAATTGTAAAATTAATGTGTAATTTAATGTAATTAACCATAAATAATTAGAAAAGTCAAAATGTTAACCCAGAGGGTGTTTGACTTGAGTTTGACCGGCCATAAGACCTAAAGGGGGTTGGATTAGGCTTTAAGCTATCTTTTCCTACAAGGAATGTATTTTAGGTAAACCCTAAACTCATCCCTATATAAGGAGGATCCTAGAGCTTATAATTCTCATCCATTGTCTCTCCTCTCTTGTGTTCGATCGCATACTACAAAACCCCAAGGGTTTTCTGGTTCGATTTTATAAGTGTTATCATATTCGTTGGTCAAGAACTAGCATTCGGGTGATACTGCTAGACGTGTAGTGTATGAACTTCGTGGAGGTTACTTCCTTTAGTAACTAGAAGTAGTTTTCGGTAAAGCACGTTTATTACACACGTGCGTGTACTTCAAGATCCGCGTTCGTCACTAGCTTGATTGCTAACAATATGTGTTCTTATTTATGTTTATGTGTTAATTATATATGCTATACGAATAGATCCGTTGCGTAGCTTGTAGAATATTAATTATAATATTATTTGTTATTAGATAACAATTTCCAACAGTGGCAGCACGAGCCAAATCATATAGTATATTAATTACATAAAAAAACGTAAGTAGATGTAAAATCTGCTGCCTATATATGTGTAATTGTTGCCTTTATGTGAAAATTTATTTTAGGAAATTATTTATATAAATAATCTTGCTAAAATTAGTCACATAATTATGGTAATAATATATAGGATATAAATTACATGATCTTCTAAAATGTTTAAAAATTATTTTATTTATGTTTTAAATTTGCTGTAAATATTTGTTTCTTATTTATCTTGTTTGTAAATTGTCAACCATGGATTACATGCATGTAACACATGGTTTAGTAAGCTTAAATATTTATATGCATGAGAATGTGTTATGTGAATTATTTAATTGCAATATTCGGGAAGACCCTTTGTTGAATTAACTGCATAACCGATTCTAGTTTAGTATGATTAATTTTGTTTAATATGTTTTGCAAGTTTTATATTTATCGTTACTAGAGTTTGATTATTTCTCGTGGGAAATTAACCTTATCCGTAGTAAGATAACTTATACTTAGAAATATTGTAAAAATGGCAACCCTAATTTTATAAATGGCATGAAGATTTATAAAATTGAGGGATTTATAGAAAGATTTTAAAACGAACAAAAACAGAAAAGTTTTAAAATTAACTAGTGTCATAAGGTTGTATGCATGCTTCCTTATACACAAATTTTGGTAACATTGTTTTATCAATTTATACCCTTACAAGTTAAGTTAGTTGCCATCCAAGTATGAAATCACTTGAGTTTGTTCTTTTACTCTAAGACAGTCTTAGATGAATTTGCAAAACAAGGTAATATAATAATCGTATGGTCAGACCTAAGACTGTAAAATTACAGATTTTGTATTGGATGACTTATATCGAGTATGGTTGGTCAGACCTTCGACCCGAGGCACAAAATGGGGTGAAACATGCTACTAGACACTATAATTCTAGATTATATTGCCTGGTGCCCCATAATGGCTAAGAGTTGCACATGTTGGCAATTATCTCACGCAGATTACCTTTTGAGTTATACCATTTCTAGTAGATCAACTGCATTAATGGTATATCATCAAGTTGGATCTTAGACTCTTACTAAAATTAATTGTTTATTTTTGCAATAAACATGGGTAGTTAATTTTATAAGAGATAATTATCGAAAATACTAATATTTTCTGAACTTTCATTGTTTTGTAGATGGTTGCTGATGCCCAAAACACAAACAATACGACTATCAGGTCGATTCTCCTAGCGAAGAAACTTACTGGTTCAAATTTCACAAACTGGTATCACAATCTTAGGATTGTTCTTAGGTATGAGAAAAAGATGAAGTTTGTGGAACAGCCCATTGGACCTGCTCCTGATCTTGAAACTGTTGATCCTGACACTATTGACAAGTACTATGAGTCTGTCAATCTTGAGCAGGAAGTTACATGTCTTATGTTATCAAGTATGTCTCCAGACCTATAGAGGACTTTGGAGAAATACAATGCATATGACATGATGAAAGAACTAAAAACTATGTTCGAAGAGCAGGCTAAACAGGAACTGTTTGAAACAGTTAAAGCATTCCACGCTTACAAACAGGAGACACACTCAGTCAGTAAGCTCTTATCTCTTGAAGATGAAAAGCTACTTGGACACTTTGGAACACCTAGGCTATGCAATGCCCAATGAACTTGGTGTGAGTCTTATTTTGGATTCTCTCAACAAGGACTATGATCAGTTCATTCAGAAATATACCATGCATAGCATGGGGAAGACGCTAGGTGAGTTACATGCTATGTTAAAACTCTATGAGAAAGGTATTCCAAAAAGGCTGAAACCCCCGCTGTGTTAGCTATACGTGAGGGTAAGATCCAGAAGGACAGGAAGAAACCACAAGGGGTAAAGGGTAAGGACAAGGGAAAGAATAAGCTTGCTTATGCTCCCAAGACCAAGATCCCACCGCCACCTAAGAGAGATAATCCGGCAAAGGACTCTATCTGCCACCACTACAAGGAGGTTGGTCAGTGGAGAAGGAATTGTCCGTCCTACCATGCTGAGTTGAAGAAGAGAAAGAATGCTAGCGTGACTAGTACTTCAGGTATCTTCACTATAGAACTCTATGCTTTTCCTAATAATACTTGGGTGTATGATACGGGTTGTGAAACTCGTATCTGTAATACTTCTCAAGGAGTTAGAGGAAGCAAGAAGTTGAAACATAGAGCTTTAAGTCTGTACATGGGCAATGGAATGCGTGTAGCCGTTTAAGCTATCAGAAATTTTGATTTAATTCTTCCTAGTGGGTTAATAATTATATTAGACAACTGTCATTTCGCGCCTACTGTTACTAGGGGTGTTGTTTCAATTTCTCGTTTGGTTAATAACGGTTATATTCATACATGTACGAATTATGGTATTTTTGTTTTGAAATATAATGTGTTTTATTTAATGCAATTCCACATGATGGTATTTATGAAATAGATATGCATAATATTTATCCAAATGTTAGTTCTAATTATAATGTTAGCAATAAAAGAGCTAAACATGGGTTGGACTCTTATTATCTATGGCATTGTCGTCTTGGACATATAAACAAGAAACGCATGGACATGCTTCAGCGTGATGGGGTCTTGCAACCCACTCACGATGAATCACATGAGAAATGTGATGAGGTGTCATTTTATACACTTTTTCTGATTTGGTTTATTGATAGTGTGTATACAATCGTATTATTACATATCATAATAATGTCCGTGGTTTTGGTCCGGGACCAAAACCACATATTATTTCAACTGGCTAGGGAGGATTTGATCAAGGTGAATCAGCGATGAATCCCTAGCTGCGTACAAATTTACATTATGTACTGGTAATAAATCCTCTTGATCTGGGATCATACAGTCTATTATTGTTGAGATTCGATGAAACAATCGATGGACGTTTATGGTGGATTGTAGGTCTGGACCAACGATGGAACCATAAATAGGTGTAAACCACATGTACTTGTTCTCACAAATTAGATAAGGATATTGTGAAGACTTTGATGCAATTAGCTTTTTAATCTAATTTAAAACAAGTTCACCCTTTTAGTAGATGCCACAAAGATTGAGGTTCGCCGGCTAGGCACAGTTACATGAGAGAGGAGGATGTTATTGCACTTGGATGTTTCATTGATACCTACTATTTCAAGCCAATTCAAGTCCGAGATTCACGAGATGGTTAGTATACTTTTAAGGGGAAGCTTATTGTTCATATACTTATCATTTACATGCATCACTTGAGGGGGAATCGTTTTACGAGTGGCACAAGACCCCATTAGATGAAACAAAAAGGGAAGAAGATTCATGATAAGCCAGACGTATTATTTGATGACATGTTTTTAGCATTGTTTCCTATCATGCAAATTGTTATTGTAATATCAAATCGGGGAAGATTGTAGGGAAAAAATTAACAGATTTGAAGATTACAAAATTTCTACAAGCAGAAATGAAAGAAAGAAAAACAATGATGACTCTAATATGTAATAGTTAGTTAGCTTTTATTAGTAAGCTAGGTTTTCTTGTAACCTCCCTCTATTATATAACTAGGTAGGCGTCTAGGTTACAGGCATCCATATCATAATAGTCTCATCTAATGAGAGTCTAAACGCAAAGAAAAGCGTGTGTAGTAGTTAGTAGTTAGTTCTTTATATAATTTTTAATAAGAAAACCTTATTAGTAACATGATTTGTGTTCTTAATATTCCCGCTGCGTGTTACAATCAATGTTATTCATACCCTAGATGAGTCCTAATAACGATCTATGGAGTCATTATAGGATTCACACATGCTATACTAAAACTCCATAAGAAAGGTATTCCAAAGAAGGCTGAAACCCCCGCTGTGTTAGCTATGCGTGAGGGTAAGATCCAGAAGGACAGGAAGAAACCGCAAGGGGCAAAGGGTAAGGACTAGGGAAAGAATAAGCTTGCTTATGATCCCAAGGCCAAGATCCCACCGCCACCTAAGAGAGATAATTTGACAAAGGACTCTATCTGCCACCACTGCAAGGAGGTTGGTCAGTGGAGGAGGAATTGTCTGTCTTACCATGTCGAGTTGAAGAAGAGAAAGAATGCTAGCGTGGCTAGTACTTCAGGTATCTTCACTATATAACTCTATGCTTTTCCTAATAATACTTGGGTGTATCATACGGTGTGGAACTCACATCTGTAATACATATCTCAGTGACTTATAGGAGCAGGAAGTTTGAAACATGGAGCATAAGTCTGTACATGGGCAATAAAATGCGTGTAGCCGTTGAAGCTATCAAAAGTTTTGATTTAATTCTTCCTAGTGGTTTAATAATTGTATTGGACAACTGTCATTTCGCACCTACTGTTACTAGGGGTGTTGTTTTAATTTCTCGGTTGGTTAATAATGGTTATATTCATACATTTACGAATTATGGTATTTCTGTTTTGAAATATAATGTGTTTTATTTTAATGCAATTCCACATGATGGTATTTATGAAATAGATATGCATAATCTTTATCCAAATGTTAGTTCTAATTATAATGTTAGCAATAAAAGAGCCAAACATGGGTTGGACTCTTATTATCTATGGGGAAAAAAAAAAAAGTCTTGCCCATACTACACTATAACGATTAGGTGCACTGCCTAGGGAGTTGTAAAACTTCTCGTGTAGAAGTCACACGACAACCGCACATCAAAATGCAAGTCTTGTATATCTAGGAAGATGGCGTGGAAGCCTTTTCCACATCAAGTGGAAAGAGCTAAGGATCTATTAGGACTTATACACACTAATGTATGTGGCCCTTTTAGAACTGTGTCAAGAGAGGGCGCTAATTAGTTCATCACCTTTACAGATGATTTCAGCCGTTATGGTTTTGTTTACTTGATGAAACATAAACATGAGGTATTTGAAACATTTAAGGTCTTTCAGAATGAAGTTGAAAATTAACTTGGTAAAAAGATAAAGGTTATTCGATCCGATCAAGGAGGAGAATACCTGAGTCATGAGTTTGTTAATCATATGAAAAGTTATGGTATCGTATCTCAACTAACTCCACCTTATACACCACAACATAACGGGGTGTTTGGGAGGAGGAATCAGACTTTACTTGATATGGTTTGATCCATGATGAATCTAACAACTCTGCCAAAATCCTTTTGGGGATATGCTCTCGAGACTGCTGCTCGCCTTCTCAATTTGGTTCTAACCAAGAAGGTTGATCGGACGCCTTATGAAATATGGCATGGGAGAGCTCCTAAGTTGTCCTACTTAAGGATTTAGGGTTGTGAGGCACTCGTGAAACGACACACGCTTGACAAACTTGATTCCATATCCATTAAGTGTATCTTTCTAGGTTACCCTAAGGAAACGATGGGTTACTACTTTTACTATCCATTTAAGAACAAGATCTTTGTTTCTCAAAACACTGAGTTCTTTGAAAATAGTTTCATGGTACAAGAAGCAAGTGGGAGTCACGGACTTCTCGAAATGAATGGGAGTGATAAAGGGCTTGAAATAATTCAAGAGGAAGATACACAACCTTCTGAAAATACTAGCAAAGAACATAATAAGGTCGCACCTATCGAGGTCGAGACCCAAAGTGTTGGAGTTCCTATTCGTAGATCCGCAAGAATACCTCAAGTACCAAATAGATATGGATACTATGTTGATATTGAGGAGTATGAATTAGGGGATCTTAATGAACCTCCTAATTATAAAGCCGCATTAACAGATCCTGAATCTGACAAATGGCTTGAAGCTATGAATATGGAAATACAATCCAAGAAAGATAACCAAGTCTGGTATTTGGTTAATCTTCCATCTAATGGTCTAACTGTTGGATGCAAATGGCTCTTCAAGAAGAAGACCGCCATGGATGGCAATGTACACACCTTTAAAGCTCGTCTTGTAGAAAAAGGCTTTACCCAAACCTACGATGTAGATTATGGGGAAACCTTCTCTCCTGTTGCAGACATTAGAGCTATAAGGATTCTTTTAGCCATAGCCGCGTTCTATGACTATGAGATTGGCAAATGGATGTCAAGAAAGCCTTTATAAACGGTCACCTAAGCAAGGACATATATATGGTGCAACCAGAAGGGTTTGTGGATCCAAAACATCCCAACAAAGTATGCAAACTTTAACGTGCCATTTATGGATTGAAGCAAGCATCTAGAAGTTAGAATAAAAGGTTTGATGAGGAAATCAAGAAAATTAGTTTTTTCTCAAAATCCTGATGAGCCATGTGTATATCTCAAAGCTAGTTGGAGTAATGTTGCATTCCTAGTCTTGTATGTCGATGACATATTACTCATGGGAAATAGCGTTACAATGCTGCAAGAAGTAAAATCTTGGCTTTGTAAGTGTTTTTCTATGAAAGACTTAGGAGAAGCAACATACATCCTTGGAATCAAGATCATACGTGATAGATCTAAGCGGTTGATTGCTCTTAGTCAAAGTGCTTATCTAGAGAAAATTCTAAGGAAATTTAGAATGGAAAACTCCAAGAAGGGATATACTCTAATGATGGAAAAGCCTGACTATAGAAAGTCGCAAGGTGCTAAAACACCTACTGAGGTACAAGGTATGTAGAGAGTTCCTTATGCTTCGGCCATAGGTTCAATCATGTTTGCGGTTAGATGCACTAGACCTGATGTTGCCATTGCGTAAAATTTGTGTAGTCGTTTTCAGCAAAATCATGATGTGATTCACTGGACTGTTGTGAAAACTATTCTTAAGTATTTGAGGAATACTAAAGATATGGTTCTTGTGTATAGGGCTAAACCTAAAGATGAGCTGAAAGTATCATGTTATGCTGATGAAAGTTTTCAAATGGATAAGGATGATATAAAATCTCAAACGGGTATGTGTTCGTGCTTAATGGTAGAGCCGTGGACTGGAAGAGTGCCAAGAAAAGCACTACTTATAAGTCTTCTACAGAAGCTGAGTACATTGCTGCTGCTGAAGCATCAATGGAAGCAAATTTATTGATGGACTTGGAGGTGTCATGCCATCGAATAAAAGGCCTATGGAGATGCTATGTGACAATGAGCCTACATTAGCTATCACCAGTGATCCCAGAATCTTAAAGGGAGCCGGACATTTTCAGAGAAAATATCACTACATTTGTGAAGTAATTCAAGAAGGTGAAATTGTCCTAAAGAAAGTTCACACAAATGACATTGTAGCTGACCCGTTTACAAAACCAATGCCATTTAGTAAGCATTTTGAACATCCTATGGCGATTGGAATTGGTCATGCTAGTAGTCTCATGTAAATCTATGATGTATTAGTTAGTATTTGGATAATTGGATGTTAAACGACTGTTATTCTTTTTTAAATGAATTAATATACGTGGTATCTTGTTTTCATTTTTATAGTAATTGTGTCCTATATTTGCATGTTTATATCCATGAATGACTTGTCGCATTCTAAAGTTGTGTCTATTACCAGTTAAAGATATGGGAATATTGTTAAGACAAGGTAAATGTGAGTGTCTGGTTGTATTCCGAAGAATACGTAAAGATGATTCTGCCAGCTTCGCATGTTATTCAATGAGGTTGAATATTAGATACTTCACCTGTGATAATCACTTTATGGATCGACGTCATTGGGTGCATTATACGCATGGTGAAAGTTATGTTTATCCTTAAACTTGAGATGCAAGCAGGTTTTGCATGTATGGATAACATTTCTTGATAATAAGCCTATCGCTAGTCTATCAAAAGGTAGTTATAAGGGCTATTTTCAAAAGTGTTTTAAAGTACATGACGGACACTTGTAGTCAAAATAGAATTTGTTCCTCCACTTGAGTGGGAGTAAGATACTTACTAGGCCCCTCGTTGGTTTGATCAGATATTTTCATGGCCATGCCCAACATGTAGTTAAGATGATTCTTTTTACATTTGGTGATCTAAATCAGTACAGATGCGAGAAACAGAATCGTTAAATTGTGGAATGACTATTGATCCATATCCATATTTAACATGTATTTGAAATAAAGGGATAGGACTAACTGAATCCATAGAAGGCTGAGTTGTTTTTCAAAAAAACTGCAAACTCAAGTATTTCTGGGAGCATTGATGATGTTGCTAGACTATTTGTCAATGTTAGTATGTTATATAATATAAATGAGACATTCGCAAGTGGGAGTTGTTGGGTTTGTGCTCATATCATACAAATATTTATACGGCTAGAAATACGTTAGCCTACAGGGTCATACACGTTATACATTTAAGTATCATTCTATTAATGTTACTAATAATATAATTGTATATTTATTATTTATATTAATATATGATTTGGCGAATGAACACTAACGGTCGTTAATTAGTTAATTAATTATAACTAACTAATAAGGCTTTTTAATTAATAGGTAATTAAATGTAATTAACCATAAATAATTAGAAAAGTCAAAAAGTCAACCCAAAGGGTGTTTGACTTGTGTTTGACTGGATCTAGACCCAAGAGGGGGTTGGATTGGGCTTTAAGCTATCTTTTCCTACAAGAAATGTATTTTAGGTAAACCATAAACTCATCCCTATATAAAGAGGATCCTAGAGCTCATAATTCTCATCCTTTGTCTCTCCTCTCTTGTGTCCGATCGAGACTACAAAACCTCAAGGGTTTTCTGGTTCAATTTTATTAGTGTTATCATATTCGTTGGTCAAGAACTAGCATTCAGGTGATACTGCTAGACGTGTAGTGTATGAACTTTGTGGAGGTTACTTCCTTTAGTAACTAGAAGTAGTTTTTGGTAAAGCACGTTTATTACACACATGTGTGTACTTCAAGATCCACATTCGTCATTGATTGCTAACGGTATATTTCCTTATTTATGTTTATGTGTTAATTATATATGATATATGAATAGATCCGTTGCGTAGCTCGTAGAATATTAATTGTAATATTATTTGTTATTAGATAACAATTTCTAACAATTCAAACATATATTCAAGAACACAATGCCAAACACCCCTTAGTGTATAACTAACTACATTATCACATTTTAAAAACACAATGCCAAGAAACATAAATAGAAGATCATCATCAATACAAGTTCAAGAAACACCCACATAATCTGATATCATAAAACGAATATTCAAGAAAAATAAAAAAAATATTAAAAGTTTAAAGAAATGACATACTATCAGCAGGTCTATGAAAAAAGACAATGAATAGGTGATTACTTTCATTAATAAATTCCACTTTGTAATCGTTCATCATCCTGAAATAAAGAACAACAACACTTGGATATTGTTTCTTGAAAGTTGGTTTGTTTAGGAGGGATATAATGTGTTTGATTTATATAGAAAAATGATGGTTATAAAATGCATGGGATACAAATGTTATAAAATACACCCTTTTGTTGATAACTTGTTGACCTAAGGTCAACTTTTAGCTAGTGTAATTTTAATTAGTGGACTAGTGTTAAATCATTTAGAAATCTTGATCACTGTAAAGTTATAAAATACACCTATGTATTGGCATACTTTATAGTTTATTAAATTATAGCATCTCTGGTTTTTCAATTTCTTTAGAAAGGCGAATCTTACACATTGACAAATCTTACACACTCACATATCACCAAATTAGGTATTTTGGTTGTTAAAATATGTACATGATGATGTAGATGAGGAGATGCACGATGATGAAACTGTTAAGACTGGGAAAGATAAAGGTGAAATGACTGTTGCAGTTGAAGCTGATGTAGAAGAGACTGCAGAAGAAGAGGTTGATGATGAGCTAGCTGGGAATAAAGTAGCCACTATGGATCAAGCCAAAGGAATTACTAAACTTCCTCTAACAACCTCCAGTGAATATGTATCTTATAGGTTTGGTAATCAATTCCTTACTCACTCTTCTGATATCTCATTGACTGGAACTCTAAAGGATACTGCATATGTGATGTGTCGTTGTGTAGGTGTTATTTTATGTATCAAGTTTTACTATTTATATTTTGCCGACTTAACCTAAAAACAACACTTTAATGGGCAGTGTACCCGGTCGATGGTAGTTTCGTTGGTAACTAGGGTGTCGATCACTAATAGCGAGAGCGTTAATATCTAATTTATTAGTATTTTAGTTATCTAATTTATGCAAAACCTAAGCTAATGATAAGGGGGGGTTCAGCCTGAGAGACTGGCACGATTTTGGTGTCTAATCTAAGGTTTTGATGGCAATTAACACACACAAGTTGATAGACAAAAGATAAAGAAGAGGTTAAGCCTTATGTAAGGAAAACAATATTAGCCATGTTTAATTAAATAAAATGTTGGTTTGATTATTTAGTGCAATGAATGACTTATCTCAATAGTGGAATTGGTAATTGGTAAATAAGTATAAGACATGAGTAACCCTGTCATGATTCCCATGTTCGCCAACTGTATTCTGTTTGTAAATTATAATCTATCTTAGGTGTTCAATAATTGTTATCTCATTAAACCCTAGCCTATTAGGACTTTACCCACTTACTTGCAGATATGGAGAGCTATCCCGGACTCTTAGCCTACGCCCACACAACACCGAAGTTGCAGCGCATTAAATATGTAGGACTAGACCCAGTTGAATGATAGGTCGCATATTAGCATGTAAACGAGTATAAATTGATAAACATAATAAACAACCAGTGATAAATTAAGACATTCAATAAACAAACCAAACATTATATTATCATAAACATGGCTAATACCTAAAGGTATTAGCCAATAGTCATTGTAACAATACACGAAATCATAGATGAACGATTAAACATAATGCTAACCGAACGCGTATAGTGGAGTGTAGAGATTACAAGAGTTCTCCCATGGATTGGAACACTTTGCAGGACCTTCTTGGCTTCTTCAAACTTCTGAGAATCAGACTTGGTGGTAAAAGCATACTAAAACTCGTATTGGAGTTTGGTATTTATAGGCTTTGAAAAAGGGTGGATACGCCGTATTGAATGTAGTCAATATGGCGTATTGATGGGGTTTCCCTGGTTAGTAGTTGAATGTTGACCAATTATCATTAATGACCATAAATTGTCATTAATTCTGCGTGTAATTTACATCAATCATCATTAAGTGTCATTCAACTTTCCATCATGACCACGATTTTCATTAATTGCAAGATCACTGATTATTGACCGCATTAAATGCATGATCTTTGACTGTTGACCGTGGTTATATGTGAAGTGTTGGCACGGATATGTCGTATCTTCTTTACTGGATATGGCATATTGAGGTAAACCCAGTTGGTTTTTCATTGTTGACCAAAGTATTATATACGGTATATCGTTGATGCGGATACAACGTATTC
>BQNB010013733.1:10804-76574 GCA_026074375.1 Tanacetum coccineum
AAAGTGTATACGAAAATTTGCTAGCTGCTAGGGGAATTAGAAGTTTTTGAGTTAGGTTATTTATTAAGTTGATTTCATTGTAAGAATCGTTTGTGGACAAGGATAAAGAATGTAAGGCTTGATTCATATACTTAACGGGTTTTAACTACGCGATTTCAAACAAAAGTAAACACGTACAAGTTTAAAAAAATAATTACTAGGATAATTGAAGTCATATAATTAGCTTGAAAATGCGAAATGTTACAAAATCCCTCCACACTTAGATTATTGCTTGCCCTCAAGCAATGGAAGCGGAAAAAAATCATTTGTCGTAACGTGGAGAAAATTTGGATTTTTATAAGAGTTTGCATATAAGATAACTTTTCAGGCATAGACATATAACATAGCACCTCACACAGGAATAGTGTTTGATTTTAAATTCACTCAGCTACTCAGATAGGGTTTAATATATGCTATTTGTGAAGAACACTCAATTTGCACAGACATAATCTAGACAGCTACCATAGGCTTGTACTAGAGAGGATCCAATCTTCATGCGCCAAACATAAGCCTTTATTTCTTTGAACTACTATAACACACATATATAACTTCTCTTTTGTTTTGCCATATGGTAACTAAGGCTTGGCACAGAGCTTTTTCATTCAACTTTCAGATATTTCAGCAATATAGCATTTAAAAGGAGTGCTTGCAAGAACAAGGACTTGCGGGATACATTTCATGTGATAGGCTTCGGTCTAGTAAATGATTATTAAGCACAAGTTCTAGAGATTTTAAATTACCGGCTCTCTCAAACATAATTATCAACCAATACCAATGTTCCAGAAAAGGTGACAAAGACCATACGTACACATTCGTAACGACAGAATAGACACATATGACTGCATTCAAACCTTAACTCGAACAAGCTAAAGACATCAATTATCTTAGGTATCAAAAGTGGATACCCGAATATTCTAAAGGCTTAAAATTTTCACAATTTAGTGGACTGGGGTGTGCTAGCTATAGTGTCAATCCGGTTAGACTTGCCTTACTAAGAACATTTTTTACTTTAATTTGAAAACATATAATTAGAATTTTTTTATAAAATATCAGTTGGAAAGTTTTTAACAGGGCAAACATAGAGGGATATGATTAATTTTTCCTATTTGGCTCCCCTCCACACTTAAGTTGAACATTGCCCTCAATGTGATAACTGATAATAGAGATAAAATAAGGAAAATTAAAGGAAAATGGTACTTCCCGGGGTATAGAGAAGTGCATAGCTATAGTAGAGCTATCTTGACCATACTTCGTAATTTTCCATATCTTCAAGCTAAATTACCTGCATAAGAGTAAACATACAAAATCACACAAAAAGAAAATATTTTTGTTGATTTTTTAGAAAAATATAAATAAAAGATATTAGTAGAAGAATGGAGGAGGGACTCCTCCACACTTAAGTGAAGCACGGGTTGCCTCCCGAGAAGCGCTTAATTTTTAAGAGAGTCGTTAGCTAGACTCTTACTTTGAGAGTCATTCTTTTGGGAAGAAAGGAGTAACTGCCTCCCGTGAGTTATTGTCTTCTTCATGATATAGTTTGAGTCGATGGCCATTGACTATGAACGTCTTTCCATCTTTTCCATAAAGTTCAACATATCCGGATGCACAACGGTGGCATTAAATTGTTGGTAGCGTAATATTTATGTAAATAATTAAGGTGTATATATGATGGTGTATGTAATTTAAGCGTGTCGCGTAATATTTAGGTAAATAGTCATGAAATTATTTGAGTTAAAATTTGTGGTCAACCAATGTTAAGCGGATACGGATTTTTCAAACTAATGTTTAACCGATATTGGCACGTAAGATGCTGGTATGTATGATGGTACATGTAATTGAAGCATAACGTGTAATATGTAGTTATATAGTCATAAAATATCTAGTGCAATACCCATGCGTTGCCCGGGTACACTTTTTTATGACGTTCTTTGAAGTTAGGAAGTGTTTGAAAATGGTTTTTGACCACTCAGAACGACGTAGTTTGCTTGCCTATTGTATAAAAAGTAATATATTCATACACCTTTCGTAAGTTCAAGTTTTTTTGTAATAGAATGCTATTTAGTAGGGTTTTTCGTAATTATTTAGAAATTCATGCCCTGACACTTTCATATATATATTTGTATAACATATCCGGATGGATATTGATGTTTCACTACATATGGTCCTAACCATCGAGATCTGAGCTTCGGTTGTTTAAATTTGTATTTTGAGTGAAAGAGAAGAACTTTATTTCCTTGTTTGAATTCTTTTCTCATTCTTAATTTTCTGTCATGCCAGACTTTGGTTCTTTCCTTGTATAGACGAGAGTTTTCATAGGCTTGGTATCTAAGTTCGTCTAACTCGTGTAACTAAAACATTCTTTTCTCACCAGCAGCGATGAGATATGGGTTACAATTCTTCAGTGCCCAGTATGCACGGTGTTCAATTTCGAATGGTAAGTGGCAGTTCTTTCCATATATTAGTTTGTATGGTGTAGTACCGGTAGGTGTTTTGTAGGCAGTGCGAAAAGCCCACAGAGCGTCATCAAGTTTTCTTGACCAAATAGCAGGATTGTCTTTAATAGTTTTTTCAAGAATTCTTTTGAGAGCTCTGTTCGTGTTTTCAACTTGACTGGTAGTTTGAGGGTGATAAGATGTAGAGAAGCAGTGGTTAACTCCATATCTTTTCATGGTTTTTTCCATTATTTTGTTACAGAAGTGAGTACCTCGGTCGCTGATTAGAGCTTTGGGCATTCCAAAACAGCAGAATAGTCTTTTCAAAAAGGTGACTACTACTCGGGCATCATTGGTTGGTAAAGCTTGAGCTTCGGCTCATTTAGATACGTAATCAACAACGACTAGAATGTATTCAAACTTATATGATTTTGGGAATGGTTCCATAAAGTCGATACCCTATATGTCGAAAATTTCACATACTTGAATGTTGTTTAAGGGCATCTCATCACGTTTTGATATATTTCCTGTCTTTTGGCATGCTTCACATAAGCGAACTAGAGTATGAGCTTCTTTGATGATTGTTGGCCAGTAAAATCCTGAATCAAGAACTTTTTTAGCAGTTACGTTGGGTCCATAATGTCCACCAGTTGGTCCGTGGTGACATTTATCTAAAATGGTTCGGGTTTCTGGTCTAGATATACAGCGTCTGATCATACTGTCGGAACATACTTTGAAAAGGTAATGTTGCTCCCAAAAGAAGTGTTTGAGGTCAGAGAAAAATTTGTTCTTTTGTTGGTATGTCATTCCTTTTGGTATAATATTATCGACTAGGTAATTTGCAAAGTATGCGAACCAAGGTTTGTCTTTGGTATTGATTTCCATAAGAGTTTCTCCGGGAAAGTTATCATCGACTTCACTGTCATCGCTTGTTTCATCATTTTCGATTCGAGATAAGTGATCGGCTGCAACATTTTCTGTTCCTTTTCTGTCTTTGATTTCTATGTCGAATTCTTACAGAAGTAAGATCTATCGAATAAGGCGTGGTTTAGCATCTTGCTTTTTGAATAAGTGCCTTAGAGTTGAATGATCAGTGTGAACAATAGTTTTTGAGAGAATAAGATAGGATATGAATTTGTCAAATGCAAAAACTATAGCCATAAGTTCTTTTTTGGTTACGGTGTATTTTTGTTGAGCTGGATTAAGGGTTTTGCTTGCAAAGTAGATTGGGTGAAAATTTTTACCATCTTTTTGACCTAAGACGGATCCAACTGCGAAATCACTTGCATCACACATAAGTTCAAACGGAAGATTCCAATTTAGGCTTACGATCACAGGAGCACATGTGAGTTTCTCTTTCAATGATTCAAAAGCTTTTTGACATTTATCATCAAATTTAAATGGAGTATCTTTTTCGAGTAGCTTAGTTAGAGGTCAAGCAATTTTCGAGAAGTATTTAATGAAATGTCGGTAAAAATCGGCATGTCCCAGAAAGCTTCTAATACCTTTGATATTAGTAAGGGGTGGAAGTTTTGAGATTACGTCGATTTTTGCTTTGTCGACTTCAAGTCTGGCGCTAGAAACCTTGTGTCCAAGCACAATTCCTTCTTTGACCATGAAGTGACATTTTGCCCAATTAAGGACAAGATGAGCCTCTTTACAACGTTAGAGCTTTTTATCGACGTTGTTTAGGCATGTGTCGAAAGAGTTTTTGAATACAGGAAAATTGTCCATGAATACTTCGACGGATTCTTCGATCATATCATGAAAGATTGCCAATATGCACCTTTGGAATGTGGCAGGAGCATTGCATAGCCCGAAAGGCATTCGCCTATAAGCGTATGTTCCGAAAGGACATGTGAATGTTGTTTTCTCTTGATCATTAGGATCGATAGGGATTTGAAAATATCCGGAAAATCCATCGAGGAAACAGAAATATTTATTTCCTGCGAGTCTTTCTAACATTTGATCCATAAAAGGTAAGGGAAAATGATCTTTTGCTGTTGCTTCATTGAGTTTACGATAATCGATGCATACTCGCCAACCCATAACGGTTCTTGTTGGAACAAGTTCATCATTTTCGTTGGTGACAACTGTAATACCACCTTTCTTTGGTACACAGTGGATAGGACTAACCCAAGGACTATCGGTAATTGGATAAATTATACCGGTATCCAAGAGTTTTATGATTTCTTTTTTAACAACTTCCTGCATGTTCGGATTTAACCTTCTTTGTTTTTGGACAACGGGTTTCTTGTCATCAAGAAGTTGTATCTTGTGTTTGCAGAATGATGGGCAGATACCAGGAATATCTGTCGTTTTCCAAGCAAAGGCTTGCTTGTGCTTTTTAAGAACATATATGAGTTTGTTTTTCTTTTCTTTGGATAGCTGAGATGATATGATAACAGGAAGAAAAGAGGGTTCTTCCAGGAATACATATTCCAGATTATCAGGAAGAGGTTTAAGTTCAAGATCTGTAGGAGGTTCTTCAAGAGATGTTTTGATTTTATAATCAGTATTGATGGTGATTTTATTTTCTCGAAGGGTGGTTCATTCGTAGTTGGATTCAGATTCACAATATTATTATCGGCAGACATTGCAATGACATTAATCGAATTTTGGAAAAGATTTATTATTCGAGATGGGGTCCTTCGTTGTGTGGAGATTTTGCTTTCATTCATCTAGAAGTGCATTGAAAATCTTCTAAATTTCATTCGATAACATCGATACCAAAACATGTATCATCGTTTGAGTAAGAGTGTTTCATCGCAGAGTCAATATTAAAGATCATTTGTTCAGTCCCAACTCCAAGACTGAGTTGTTTTTGTTTAACTCAAATAATTGCATCAGCAGTGTGAAGAAAAGGTCATCCCAAGATGAGGGGAACTTTGTTGTCTTTTTCCATTTCGAGAATAACAAAATCAACAGGAAAGGTGAATTTACCAACTTCGACGAGCATATTTTCAGCTATTCCAAAAGAGTATTGGAATGATCTGTCGCTAATTCTTAGCTTATTTTGATAGGTTTAGAGTTTCGAGAGAGAGAGTTTAGCATATAAGGAATATGGGTATAACGGTTTAATGCTAGCACCAAGATCGGGTAAAGCATTTCAGGAGAAAGTTTTGTTGAAATTACATGGAATAAGGAAACTTCCAGGGTCTCCAAGTTTTGGTGGAACTTTTTTTTGGATCATCGCTGAACTTTCATCGCTTAGAAAAGCGGCAGAAATTTGTTCGATTTTATGTTTGTTGCTTATGAGTTCTTTAAGAAATTTTCCATAATTAGGCATTTCGGCTAAAGTCGTCGACAAGTGGTGATCGCGCTTGATTCGGTAGGCTCAAAATCAATGTTGAGGATATTTCTACTATTGACCCTCTAATTTTCTCTTTCTAAGGCGTTGAGGATAGGGTCTTTGGTTTGTATGGGTTTTGGTAACGATGTTTCTTATAACTGGTTTTGTAGGATGAGCTTTTGGAGTTGGTGTTGGTTCATCATTCTTCATCATCGCTATCGTTGTTGATTAGAGTTTTCAAAATTTATTCTGTTATACTGTGCCGGGATACGCCGTTGGATTATAGGATTTACCACTTCTTGTGAATACGGTATTCACATGCTCATTACGAGCTTGTGGTGGTTGATATGCTTTTGAGTTGATAGCTACATGGGATTGGTTGTCGTGTTGATTGGGTAGTGATACCATATGGTAGACCGGAGTTGCTTCGTCAATCGAGTTTGTCAAACCTTGGTTTCGTGGTTTTGGATTAAAATCAAGCTTCTGATGATTTTTGGCTACTATTTTGAGTTGAGTTTTGAGGTCCATGAATGTTTCTTTGACAAAAGCATTGGTTGATTATTGAGTTTGACTTGATATTGTTGATTTGTTTTTGAAGACTCGTAGGTTTTTTGCCATTGGTATTGGATCGGTAGTTGTCTCGGGTTGTAACTACTCAATTCGGTCTTGAACGCTAATTATCGCGATTTGAGTCTCGGTCGCGCTAATCATTGTATAAACGAGTCTTATGGAAAGTTTGCATGAATTTAGATTCTTCTTAACGGGACATAGGCATGTCATCATCGTCAAGATCGGGGGTTGGTTCTTTAGCACGAGATTGCAGTTCTTTGTACTGAGCATCCATTTTTATGGTCATGGGATATATTCGGGCCATAATTTTGTCTCTATCAGGATTACTGCTACCTTCATTGGCAAAAGCAATGATTTTCTTAAGAGATGATTTGGTTTTTTGATTTTTAGCCCAGTCGAGCTTGAGTAAGACTTTATCTTCGAGAAGCTGATAAGCTTGATTTGGTGTTTTATAGAGAAAACGATTACCACCCATCCACCCCCTGCATCCAATCTACCACCCCCACCACCCTCCCCCCACACCCCCCCCCACCCCCCACCAACCACCACACCCACACACCCCACAACACATCATTTTTTTTTTATTCACTTTATGGCATTTACAACTTCTTGGGTTATTTGTGTGAGACCTTGATATAAGGTTTTGATAGATTATTGCACTTTGCGACAGATTATGACCATGCCGTATTTAGAAGCATTTATTTCCTACGAAGCCAAGACATAGCTTAGAGATTCTTTTTCATGTTGAGGGAATGGCACGGCATTTCTATGAGGAGTCGGTCGAAAAGAGTCTGGGGGAAGGATCTGTAACACCACCTTTTTTACTTATAGCAGCGGAAGCTAAATAGGGGGTAATGCTTACAAGGCGTACATCAGTACATAATCATTAGAAAACGTCAAAAAGAGTCATTTTTGTAAAGTAATGTTATCATTCATTTTTTTCATTAGAATTTGTACAAAAGAGGGTTTCCAGGAATCTATAATAAAACTTTTGAATGATAACGGGTTTTTCCATATTCTTGTCCTCGTTCATTCAGTGCCTTTGTTACCTGAGATAAAACATGTTAAAATCAACCAAAGGTTGAGTGAAATCCATTGGTTTAAGTAATATAATTTGAATGAAACATGCGATATTTTTGGGTTACGTTGATATACACCAGTATTTGAAAAACATAAATTTCATTTTTGCTATTAGCTTCATGAATCTGATGCTTTTAGTGTTATAAGGATAATTACGCGCGCACCCTGATGGAAAACTTTGCCAAAAATACCCGCGTGAAGTTCTAATGATGTGCAATCTCTGGTTAACACCGTAACTGGGGTACTACCAAGGGGAGTCATCAGCCAAATAGGATCTATTCACATAATTTACGTTACTACGGAGGTAATTAAACGGTTCATGATTATGGGGACTTATAGGCAAAAGCAGTTACTTAGGCAATAGTAAAATTGAAATAGCATGTAGAAATAATTGATTCTTGTTTATAGCATGTTTCCCCTTGCGGGTTTATAAAAAAGATTGATTGCGAGGCTATAGAGAGATGATACTCTGATCTGTTATAGGGATATTGATAGCTAATGTATAGGGATGAAAGTATACGGCTTCAACACGGCTTCCTGACAATCCATGGGTTAATATATGGCAAGTATTAGTTTGATTGTATATATAATTTTTGGGATTATGATGTTGGTTTATATATATAAACTTTTCTTAACACCGTTCGGCCAATTCATAGTTTTTGAAGTCATTCAGTAATCACATTGGTGGTGCTTGGGCAACTTTTAAATCGTTAACCTAATACTCAGACAGAAGTATAACCATTGATGAACTTCTTTATCATGAAGCTTTGTTAGTTCTTGTGGTATGATTAGGATAGGGACATGATATTTTGAAGCACCATCGATGTTGAATGATATTTGGAATTCATTAACATAAAAGTTTTAACATTTTATTTCAAATTATCTAGGAAATGTTAAGGCACGAGGACGCGTTAATTAAAGTTATGACATATAAACGTTTTGGATAATGATTTTACACTTTTTTCAAGATGTTACATTTTTTAGGGGACCTGGGGGTTTGAAATATGCATGTAGACCCCTTGGTTTGCAATATTTACAACTTTGGTCCTTGCAAAATGTTATTGATTTACCAAGTAAATCTTGTACTTTAAATAAGTGACTTAATGACACACTATTGTTTTGACTTTGAGAATTATGTCACTTTTTGTTCTTTTTGTTATAATGTTTTTTAATATTACGATATATACCCCTTGCATGGATTATAAATACAAAACATGTACAAATTTGTCCATGCAAGCATTAATTTAACTATTAAATAGTCATTTATTAGTTATTATAAACTTAAAATATGAAGGTTTAACACAACAGAGGTTTAGATTTAACGATTCGTTAAGCTAAAGGTTAAAAACGGGTCAAATTTTGGTGGTTCAAAATGGGAAACTCAGCGAGTTTTAAGGTCATACTTCTCTTTTTACTTATCAATTGTAATTATTTTAGCATTATTAATAGATTTTGGATTGATTATTAACAGTTTACAAGTTTTAAAACCATAGTTAAGTAAACAAATGAAATTAGTGGTTTCGGGTGTACGGTTTTGGTTTCAAAAGGCAATAACACTTAGGTTTTTGAGTTCAAAGGCTTTTTTATTTTGATTTTAGCAAGAACATATGGTTATTTTTTATACGTTATCATGAGCAAAATATATGTTATGTACCTGCGTTTAAGTTTAGCTTAGATACGGGTCAGGAATTTGGGCGGGTTTTAGGCTCGTACTGTTAGAGTTACGAATCTCGGGCTTCGTTTGTGTTTGTTTTTTTTTGCCTTCCTTTCTGTATTGTGACTTCTTAAGACTCTAGTTAGAATTCATATTGATCATGAGTTGCTTCTATGAAGGGGTATAGAGAGAGGAAGTGGGGGATGATGTAATGAAGACCATAAGAGTCCTTTTTATACCCATTTGAAGTGGCAAGGGTATAAGCAAAGCTTATGAGATCTGGTTTTGACAACATATGGGTATAGTTTGTGATTGGTAGAAGTTGGATACAATTCAATGGTGGTATGGCTCTATGAAGTAGCTTAGATGTGGGTGTTTGTGTTTGGTGTATGACGCGGCTGAAGAGAGCAAAAGAGAGGCCTAGAGATGCTCTTAATTTTGAACAAGGATCTGGTCTAAGTGGGTTCATAATCCTACTGGTTGAATGGTTTTCTAGAAGAGGTTCACCTAAGTTATTTGCACTTGGAATGGTTTGTAATGGGTCAAAATTGAGTATGAAAGGGTTCGGGTCAGTTTTGGGGTTCGACTAGGTGTTCAAGGGTTTTTCTAAGGTACATTGTGTTTATAATGATTAAGGATAGATTAAATAGGTTGTTAAGGTCTGGTATTAAAGTAATTAGCAAATATTAGCAATTTCGTTTGGGTTTGATATAATGGAGTTAGAGAACTTGAAGAAACGAGGTCAGCGGGTTCAATTAGGTCCTCGTTTTGGGGTTTTCTGAACTTTCTTGGCTCTATTTTCTGGCATAATTTCTGATTAAGAATGATGGAAATACAAATACTAGGGCTTATATATAGTTTTATCAATGAAGTTTGGTTAATTGGTTTATGTTAAAACATGGGTTGAAATTGAGAAAACGGGTCAAAGTCACAATTAGGGCATTAATTAGAGGTTTTATGGTTTCGTTAAGGTTTACATAGGCTTTGATTTATTGACACATTGCCAATTTAATGATAGATAATGATTTGGTACAACTACTAGTTTATGAGTTTACAATGGCCATTGGTTTGTCTATTTGGGATTAGAATGTCTAATTTTTTAGTTTAAACACGAAGTATGTGAGGGTTAAATGAACAATTCGTACATTATGTAGGTTCCTAGGATACTGTTTTACGTAATAGTGTAGTAAAATGATGAATGTAAATGATGAAATATGATTGAAATAGGATTGATTTGATTGTAAAATAAGTTTTTACAACGTTTTTGAGTGTTGGTTTTAGGTTTATATGGATAAAAGACAAGTAACAGGTCATGTTTAGAATACTACCTTGGTTTTAGGGTTTAGGGTTTGAATTTGGTTTTGGTGTATAAGAAGATGTATGAAAGACTTATTGAATAGAATATTTAGGGTTTACATCTTGTACTCATATGAGTGTATTTACATTTGCTTAAGTGGTGGTGAAGAAATGTATGAATGAAAAACGCGACATGGTAAAACGGATATTTTAGTGATCATGCTTAAATGATTGTTCATATCTGAGATTTTAGAGTCATTTGTACTTTGACTTGTAAGAGATTTTATATTATCAAATGAGATATAATATTACTTGTATCATTTGCTTTAGTAGCTTGTACATTCACTTAAGGAGTTAACCTTCCTATGAGATAGGAGTGTGTAGGGAGACGGTAATGGTTTGAAGCCCGTTTTGATATGATGTTCGCCAAAGTTACCCTTTTAGGAAGACATGTACATGGTAATAATGATATTATGATATTGACTTGATATGTTATGATGTTTGCTTGATCATTCTATGAGGATAGGATTGCACATACGTAGGTTGTCTGAGTTTGTTTACTTGAGTTTTGCAGGTTATATCGGGAAATATTGAGATATTGGCAAGTATTGTAATGTAATAAGCGAAAAATTTCCTGACAAAAGGTGAGATAGTTTATAACTGATTGATTGTACCATAATCTAACTTAATAGATGGATTTTTGTACATCTTATGAAAAACTTATGGCGTTGTTATTAGGATTGGCTAATGAAAGCAGTTCATAACGTTCATCCATGTTTTTTAATAGGTCTTCCGTTGAGTTCGTCCAAGCCCTGTTTTTGCTTATCCAGTTAGTGATAGGGTAACATCCATTAGGCGGGGATCATCCGCTTAATTTTGGTTATCATGTTTTTTAAATATATCGCTTTAATTCCAAAGGAATTCATGAATATGTTTTTGAGGATCGGTTTTGGTTCTACCATCGAATTGGTTTCCTTTGACGGAGAGTCACAGTGTATTACTTTAATAAAAATTGCGTTACGTCTCGGTTTCAGGAAATAGTGATGCGGATCCGGTAGTCGAAGCGGAATCTTAGCGCGGGTAGCCCACCACTGGGTTCATCATCCACTTTGGATCATAATTTCGCAGAGTTATCAAAATAGCAAAAGTAACTAAGTATATGATGTCGAGAATTGATGGTTGAAAAACAATTCACGGGTGTTGAGGGTGGATTGGTTCTCTTTGTTAGATGTGATGACCTGGTCAAATAACGTTACATTTATAGCCTCATTTATCCCATGTTTTAACCCATTGGTATAGTTATTGCAAAAGATTGTTACTTAATCGTTTATATTGACGAGTGTATTGCACAGTAATTATGGAGTACTTGGTGTAATGTTAGCAAAAGGCGCGCCATTCATGGAGCTTAAAATGAAAGATATTTTGAATAGTTTACCTATTTGAAGGACCATTTGCCATATCCATCAAGGGAAAGATTTGGCGTATCCGTGCCTGGATTACACTGAAGACAACAAAGGAATCAAAGCTCAATAACGCCGTATCTAGAAGACCAATACACGTATTGGGAAATATGGAAATGAATATAATATTCTAGAAGATATCAAGCATGGTTCTTACTCCAAGGAAAATACCCAATATGCCGTAATCCAATCCTTGGAATACGCCGTTTCATAATACCAACTTCCAAGAACTTATATATAGAAAATCATAATCGAGTTTTATGGTGTGCTATTCATATTCTTGATACCTAAACCACAATAACAGTGATCAGACGCAGATGGAAAAAATGAGCACGAAGAGGTGTGCAACGTTATCAATTCATAGAAGACAATGTGTAATGCCATATTACTTTAGTAATACGTTCAAGTTTTTGGTATCATTCGTTAACTCGGTTAGTTTACATTGGCCTAAGAGATAATGGCTTTGCTATTTTTTTTGATGTTTGCAAGGGCTATATACCTTCGGGTATTAGCATTTTTATAAGATCTGTATGTTGGGTTTTTGTTTATCTCGATTTCTTGTTTTATTCGTTGAATGCTTGTTTATGTTTTTCAATTTATAATGTTGATGCGCTTGTGTATGCGACCTACATTCAACTGGATCTAGGTGATCTGACAAAGTAAATCTAGCGCTCGCTTCTGGATAGCTATCCATATAGTAATTTATACATCTAGAATCATTTGATTCCAACAAATCTTTTCCTTCTTAGATTTGTGTCTACGGATACCGCTTCGGGCTTTAAATAGTTAATTGGTTTTGCAATTTGGTTTATTGATCGTGTTGAGTAGAAGGTGAAACTAAGATAATTTAATAAAAAATAACGTTCTGATTCATTTCAAGATAGTTGGACATGTGGACTACTAGTGTATATAATCGTCATTATAGCGGTAAGTGGGTAAAGAGGCTATATGAGCGTAGGGTTTAAGAAAATCCTCCAATTGCTTTATTCCCTTAAGATAGATTATAATCAAGCAAAAAGGATGCTTTATGGGATGCTTTAATTGTGATATAATTAATATGTCTAGGTCTTAGGATGATGTACCGCCTAAGTCTTAAGAATGATATACCGCCTCAAGAGAAGAAATCATTACACTAAATAAACAAACCAACTTTCTAATCGGATCAATAATGGTTAATACAGTTTTTTTTATATTTGGTTCAACGCTCTTATATCTTTTCGCGCTTTATTTGTTTACCATGGGTGTTAACGTGCCTTGAATTGTTTGTAGATCACCAACCAAAACCGTGCCAGTCTCTCTCGGTGCGAAACACCTCTTTTCCCGCCTACGAATTAGAATTAAGAATGACATAGGTTTAGTATAGGATAGAATCTAACCTTGATTTAGACTAACAACGATCCCACCCCTCTATTAAATTGTAGATTTAACGTCGCTTTCAAAGTGTTCATCGCACACCCCTACTTACTAAAAAGCTACTACCGATCAGTACACTGCCCGTTAAAAGTGATGGTTTTGGTTTAGTTTGGCAAATGTATATTTAAAACTTGAATCAATTAAAAAAATAATACACCACACAAGACATCTCGTGTATGGAATTCTGTTTCGTGGTACGTATAGTCTTCGATTCAGAGTACGTTCAGGTTCAGGTAATGATTTAACAAGTTCAGAATTGGAAGCACGTGTATGCATCCAAAGGAGAAAATTGTTTGGGTCAATTTGCCAGAAAATTGTACGGGTTTTTTTGAAAAAGGAGGAGGTGTTAAGTGATTTTCCGAGTTGACTAGATAATACGTCTTAAAAATCTCGGCTATGGCGACAAAAAACTTTGATGTGTTTCAAAAGATGAGAGAGATTTAGAATAATGGAGTTCGCCAGAGTTGGATTTTCTGTTGTTAGATTCGAGCACGGGCATGATAAGAGTGTATGCGAGGGTGGGTCACTTTGGCGAATCAAGTTGGTCCCTATTATTTTAAAAGTTTGGATGCCGAATACAATACTTAAGAGGAAGAATGTGTCTATTGTTCCGTTATGGGTTAAAATGCATAACGTGCCTATAGTTGCCTATTCGAAGGTTGACTTGGATTTGATTCAGACAAAGGTGGGTCGACTTATTATAGATTAGTATGAGCACAATAACAGAATCTGTTGTATTTCGTGAGGGGCAGCGTTTATGCAAGAGCCTTGGTGGACAGTATTGTGTAGAAGCGCCTTCCTTCGTTGTATTCAATCGATGTGGTTATCCCTCTTGATGATGGGGTAGGACATGTTATGGTTAATATCGGTATTGAATATGAATGGCAGCCTCCAAGGTGTGGTACTTGCAAAAATTTGGAGCATTTAGAGGCCATGTGTCCTATGAAACTAATGGAGTGCCCCAAGAATAAATGTGTTAATGAAGCTGAATTGAGTAAGGGCAATGGGCAATGTGCGTTGTCACGGGAGTAGGAGAATAACAGGGTAAAAAAAGGTTGGCACATTAGCGGGACAAAATCATGGTAATCATTTTCTACCAACAAAAAACATCTTTGTTTACCATATGGTTGAAAAATCACATCTAGTAAGCCAAGTGTAAGTTGATAACAATGCAGCATAGTCGCTCATCGGAGATCTAAAAGACTGATGCGATGATACATCCGTCGGTTCGCATAGTCTCTTGCAAGACGTATACACTAAGGACGTATTGATACATGCCGTACTTATGATATCTATGCATACGGGAAGAGTATTAGATCAGTGATCTTTGTTGTTAATAAATGGATATAAGAGGACGAATCAGTGTGATACTTGATGATAGTAAGCGCAAGGATTATTTATGCTTGGCTTATGAGTATTAGAAAGTCCACATGTGCAGTTCAGAGTGTAATGAAAATAGAGTACACACGATAGAGAGAGAAGAGAGAGACTAGATGGTTATACGTCTATGTAGTATTAGCTAAGTTATCACTTTGACCTATATCTTAAGGCTAGAATACTTGACTGGAATGAATCTATTCGTAGAAGACCCCATAATAGAAGAGAGACAACACACCCCCCCCCTCCTCCCCCCTCCTCGCCCCCCCCCCCCCCCCCCCCCCCCCCCCCCCCCCCCCCCCCCCCCCCTAAACCCCACCCCGTCATCTCCCTGCGCACCCCACGCTCTCCTTGTTGTGTGTGTTCATGGATTGGTTGTGTCTTCGAGGACTAGTGTTGTGTCATGTTATGTAGTGTGTTTGCATGCTGACCTGCTTGCTAGTGGTGATGATGTCGAGAAATGTCTCGTCAGAGATTTCGCTTATTTTGGTGTGTGGATAAGATCTAAGAAGAGTGAGGAATGTAACGTTCATGGGACCATTGCGCGTGAGAATAGTTGTTGGAGATAGATCGAGTGTATTTTGTGAAGACGCAGAGTGTCTAGAAAGAGTGCGTCAGGTAGGAGAGTGAGCTAAGTGTGATTGTGTGTGCTTTTGTGCTGATGAGAGTTTTGTGATTGTGCAAGTTTTGTTCGTAGTAGGTGAGAGGGGGTGTCTGTTGGTGAGATAATGATCGGTCGTATGGTTTAGTTCTTTATCGTAGCTGAGTGATGGGGACGAGCGGATGATTGATGGTGTGTTTGCACGCCTCATAGTCGTAGTGCCTACTTGTGAGGATGTTGCGTGTTTGGTTTATGGTGTAGTTGCATTGTTTAGCTCGGGGAGCGTCCCTTGTTACCCAAAAAAATGAATTTATAATGACTGTAAAATACGTTTTGTGGATTATAGGGGAAACACATGGGTTTGTTTTATAAAAAGTATACCAGATAAATAGGATAATCGTTTTTGGGTGTTGGGGCTATGGGCTTGCTACAAGCAGTAAGGTAGGTCACATAGGGATTTTGGGAGTGGTTGTATGGTGGTTTGAAGTAGGTGGTTTTTTTTCTTCGTATATAGTTATCAATTATTTAATATTTTAGTTATATAAAAAATTATAAAAAAATTAATAAATTTGTATAAATATAAAAAATTATAAATTTTAATATATCTTTTTATAAAAAAAATACGATGGTACACTTGGTCCGAACCAATGTTGGTTGTTTTTTGTGTTAGGGGGTTTACCAAAGGGATTTTATAAAGCTTTATTAAAAAGATTTGATTACTCGGATTTGGTTGGGATTATTATTTTTATATGTGTGTTGTAATCGATTAGACCCTCGAAAATTGTGATTTTCTGTCTGATGAGATGGATGTTGATTTTATAGTTTGAGGAGGTTGGTTGTGTGGTGTTGTTTTGGTTGGATGGTTGAGTTGTCTTGATTGAGTGTTTGATGTTCTGATATTTTCTTTTCCCTCCTTTTGATTGTGTTCGTGGTGGCTATAACTGGTTAGGACTGTTTTATATTATGATGAAGTTTAATTGGTTGAGGATACGTCTGTATATATCATTTGTTTCCACATTAGATTATCTTGGTGGTGTTTTTGTTGTTTTTCTGTGTGTTTGGTTGGTTTTTGTGTGTTTGTTTTGTTGTTTTGTGTGAAGATGATACGCATGAATATTTATATTTAGTTATATCTAGACCAAATGTAAAATCTATTAAACGTTGATGTAGTTCAAACGTTCCAAATAATCCGTTACATTAATATATCACTTTGCTTTATTTTGTTTTATTACAGTTTAAAGACAAGGTTAGATTTCTCGATCACAAAAGTCTTGTAATTAAAGCGTATCCATAGGTACATATACATGATCTTCTTTTTAAAAACCATACATTAGATCATCCCCAAAGTTTTGGGTCTTTCGAACTTGTGACAACTAGTATATATAGTTATTGAATCTATAGTTTGATAAGCCCACACTATAATCCGGGGTGAGTGTAAATTGGATTATATATTTGATTATAATTTAAATTTATAGGGGTGTGATATTCTTTGCTTGTAAGGAGGGTTTTTAGGTTGTCAGAGGATCACTTTAAGATGTCACATTTAACTCGGTCGTGGATGTAGAGGCATGACATAACTTTCTAAGTGTGGTTTACACTACGGGGTCCCATATGTTCTGTTTTTTGTTAAAAGACAAGTGGTAGTCAGTAAATATTCTTGTGGGATATGTACATATTTTTTGTTATCCTTATATAAAGAATTCTTGAAGTCACCATAATAGAGTGTAATATTAGTTGTTGCGTTATAAGTCAATACTTATGTTGCATTTATGATGTTGTGATAAAACTCTTAGTGCCGTTCTTCATTGAATATCCGACCATAATGGCTCCCCTCAAATATTCATACCCGAGGGTCCTGTTTTTTACATTGCTATAAAGTTCAACATAAAGGTTGAAGGAGGAATCATAGGTTTATCGGTATATAAAAGGCTGTAGGACATTCCCATAAGATCGATTTCACGTTAATTTAAATTTCGTATTTATAGTTAGACCTCTGACAACAATTCAGTAGGCCACTATACGGGTGATTATTTAGCTATAAAGCTAGCATGACCCGATGCCTTAACATTTGATTTTTTGCCCATAAATAGTAATATTATATTGTAGGATGCTTGCCAACAACTCTAACACCTCTCAATTGTTAAATGCACCTTGTTCGAAACTAGTAACCAATGGAAAAAGGTTGTTTGGGCCACTTGGGGAGCGTGGGGTATTGTCCACCAGTCCCCGAATAAACTATCCGACAACACTCAGCGTTCTATTATAAATAGCAATTAACCAGTTCTGATAAATAGGGATTTCACGGGCTTTTAGGTAAACTTAGCTTAATATTCTTGGCAGTAAATCCTGTGATTGCCATCTCATACTTTGGTAAACACTTCGATATACAATTAGAAAAAAATAATCCTATTGTCATTAGTAAATATATGCAATGTAATTCTACCCCGATGATTCTATGTAAAATAATTCACGTAGTTAATAAGGGGGCTTTGTATCTCACCTAGAGGAATGGAAAGTCAACATAGTATTCTCATGAGATAAATGCGGTTACGAGGTATCCGTATGGACTCCTAATCCAATAGTAGGTCCGTATACAGTACTACTAAACACGTGTTTATTTATAGGTCGCATTAGCTAATCTTTACTATCGTTGGGCTATCATATATTAACGAGGGTCATGTTGTGACGTATGAGGATGCTAGGACACTTTAAATCTTAATCCAAAACTACTCATTGAGTCGCCATCCCGAAGAGGTCTAGTAATGTAACTCCCTAGTAATATAGTACTTTGGCTTAACTAATAACACATATAATTCTATTTAGCTACATTCACCATTTATATTCGGTTTAGTAAAATCTATTTATAAAGTAAAAAACATTTGATAAGTATACTTTAGTTATTTCGACGTAACTTTCTCGTTTTAAGTACGTTTTCGACGTCCCTGGCCTTAGTATTAAGACAAGTTATCAAAATATAACATTTTTCAAAATTTGAGTTTTCTGATGTATAGTAATTTTTAGTGTTCATAACACTAATCAATAAAAAAAATAACGCAAAATAACACTAACCCATACCATAACCAACATTATAACCCCACATAAAAACCTTCCACACACTCTCATCCAATCCCCCACCCTAACAAACAAAACAAGAAATAAAACCCAACTTCCTGATGAATAGTAACTTTTTTTAATATAAGTAATTAATTATCGTAAACTTGTAATCGTCGTATCTCCTTCGTTATAAATTGGTTTTTTTGGTTTTCTACCCAAAATTTGCCTCCCACCATCTCTACAAAAAACACCCCCAACCCAACCAACCCAACCCCCACCCCCACCCCCCCCCCCAACCCCCACCCCACCCCCCCCACCCCCCCCCCCCCCAAACACATGTTTTCAAAGACATTATTACACTACTATATATAACCCCCCTAAAACATAGATACCCTAACCAACCCTGTCCACACAACACTAGTAAATACCATTATTAAAACACACACCCACCCTGAAATATAATTCCATCACTGACCAATACCAAACAACACCCAATCCCATACCCCCTCCCCATCACCCCTACTCACCTATATATCCCCTTATTGGTGGTGATGTTTGATGATGAGAGATTTAATCTTTACCCTTGTTTTAGAATTAAAAACCAAAGCTTTGCAATTTTCTTGAAACCCTCAACCCTAATCAACTTAAAAATCAAGCAACACCACAATACCCTCAACCCCCTAAACCCCCACCCAAAAACTTACCCAACTACACCACCACCCACCAACAATAACCCAACCCCCCCCCCCCACCACCCAACCCCACCCAACACACCACACACCACCACCACCCACCCAGATGAAAGGCGGAGGAGAGATTTTTGTGTTTTTATCACCTTTGAAAGTGATGAAGTGTGTGTATATTCATCTATTTGCTCGCTTATATACTCTCAGTGGACATAGTTCAAACTCAAGTAACTTAATATCTACCTTACCCCCACCTGAAACCAGTCCCACCACTGTCATGTGTATAGAAAGTCTTGCAATAATATTAAATGTTCCTAAAAGTAGATGATCATTCTCATGAAAACAATTATGACACTTTAACAATAATTAACAAACAACACAACCAACCCAAAACCACACCAACTGTTGTTGTTTGTGAGATGGATAGAAAATATTAACTGAAAAACATGTTTCCTTGATTTCATGAGATGATCTCTACTTTTAGGAACATTTAGATATTATTTGCAAGACTTTCTATACACTTGACCAAGACTTTCCTTGAAACCCTGATGGTGTCTTTCATAAACCTAGACATGATTTTAACTAAGTCCTTAGAGTATATAAGCTAGCAACTAGTGAAATATACACACACTTCTCACTTTCAAGGTGTAAAACACAAATAATTCTCTCTCACCTTCCTCTTTGGACCACGGACATAAAAAAAACCTCTCATAAACATACATACAAATCTTACAAAATTTTATTTAACACCCATTTACAAACATTCATACAACTTATCTAAGATGTCCCTAAGTAGATTGGATGGCTTGGTTAAGTCTTTACAAGTGTTAAGCAAGAAAAATAGGAAGTATTAGGGTTTAGGGTTTCAAGATCTTGCCAAGGCTTTGGTGTTAATCTAAACATGGGTTTAGATTTTATTTTTCATCATTCATAAATCCTCCATAAGGTTAATCTAAAACCCTTTTTGTCTTTACATTTATCATTTTATGAGTATATTGTCATATATGGCAAAATCACCATTTAGGATGTTTGTTAATAACATGTAAAACAATATTTTTGCTTGTTGATTATAACTTTGTTCACTTATTTATTTGTTATGTGGTTAAATATATTATGGTATAATGTCTTGTGGAAAACTTGTGGTTTTTATTATGTTGAAAAATATATTAAAAAAATCAAGTATTTTATATATGAATACCTTATTATTATTAAAAGGGGCAGTTGGGTTCAAATCCTATGCATGGATTTTATAGGTTTATCTAAAAATGTACGTCTCATGACGATTCCAAAAAGGTAAGAAACTCAAAAAACCAATTTATAACGAAGGAGATACGACGATTACAAGTTTACGATAATTAATACTTTTATAAAAAGTTACTATTCATCAGGGCCTTTATTTTTGGAACAACATTCATAAATCAAATATGTACACTTTAATTACGAGACGTGGCTCGAAAGAATCGCTAAAAAACTGTAGTTACAACGAATAAGTTACGACATTTACGATGATTTACGATACCACGACATCACACACCACACAACAACACCAATAACATACCCCCACACAAAACAACACATATCCCTCCAATATTCCAACATATTGATATGTTAGATTTTGATTACGTGTCTTAATACGAAGGCATGGACGTAAGGAACGGATTTAAAACGAGAAGTTACGTCGTTTTAATCTAAAGTATACTTATAAATGTTTTTACTTTATAAATTGATTTTACTAAACTCGTTTTAGATGGGGATGTACGCAATATTAGCTTTTAATGTGGTATTAGGTTAAGCAAAGTTACTAATTACTAGGGGGAGTTCATCAATGAGGCTCTTCGGGATCGGGTATCAATGAGTTGTTGGATTTAGGATTTAATAGTGTCCTAGCTCCGCTACGTCTCTACATGACTCTTAATTTTGATAGCCCGAAACGATTGTAACGTTGAGCTATGCGTCCTATAAATATCAAAGTTCGTTTAGTACGTATCGGCCTTTATTGGATTAGGTTGTCTTCGGTTTCCTTAGTTAAGCGCATTTTTCTATTGTGAATACTTGTTGTTTCCATTCACTCTAGGAGAGTTCATGCCCCTTTTTACTACGTGATATTTTTACAAAATCTTCGGGTGAATTACATTGTTATTTTACTATTGGACACATAGTGTTTTTTTTCGTAAGTGTCTTTCAATGTGTTTTACAAGGTATGCTATCCAGATTACTGCCTGAATATTAATTGCTAAGTTACCTTTTGCCGTGAAGTCCTATTTATCAAGAAACTGTTAATTGCTATTATATTAGCGCTGGAGTGTTGTGGATAGATCTATCGGACTGACAATCCCCACCGGTCCTTGGGGGTTTACTAGTTTGATAATGGTGCTATTTAACATTGAGAGGTGTTGGTTCGTTGGAATAAGCATCCTATATTCTATTTGGGGCAATAATCTAGTTATGGACTTCGGGGCATGAAGCTTATGCAATTATAAACGGTTTTGGATATGAATGTGGTTCAGAGGTCTACTTTTACTTCGATTTATGGTCCACCATTTTTACGATAACTATGATATCTTCTCAACCTTATGTTTGACTTTTAGAATGTAATTTCAGGTCCTAGGGTATTGAAGATTGGATGGGGAGCATAGAGGATTAAATGACGTCGGATTATGTGTCTTATCTTTATTCAATGAAACTTTGATTATCCTTTAAAACTTAAGTTCATCTTTTGGTATTATGAAGCTTTTGTTTTAATTTAATATGTACTTGAAAGGTTTATTACTCTTTTAATCTAAATAGGGGGACCTAGTGTATAATCTTGAGATTTTGCTATGGCATTACGTATGAATAAGTGTTGGTATGATGTGTTCTCCTGTAATCTCAGCTTATGTTGCAATTCCTAGTAGCATCCTTTTTTATACGGTTTGGCTTATTCAAACTGAGAATTTATAGTAATTTTATCGGTTATAGTCGAAAAGACCCATTAGGATCTTTGTGGTTTTTCAAAGATTTGTCTTGATACTTTAACGTTTGTTATGTCGAAGGGAAGGAACTCACCTTTCTACCAAAACCAATACACACCCCCCCCCCACTCACTCACCCAACTACCCCAATCACCAATACACACCCCCCCAACCACCCCCCCCCCCCCCCCACCCCCCACCCCCAACGGATGAGTCAATATTTTATCGTTGTACATTAGATGTCCAACGGACGAGTCAATATGGTATCGTTGTACATTAGATGTTCAACGGATGAGTCGATATGTTATCGTTACACATTCGATGTTCAACGGATGAGTCAATATGGTATCGGTGTACATTAGATGTCCAACGGATGAATCAATATGTTATGGTTGTACATTCGATGTCTAATGGATGAGTCGATATGTTATCGTTGTACATTCGATGTCCAACGGATGAGTCGATATGTTATCGTTACACATTCGATGTTCAACGGACGAGTCAATATGGTATCGTTGTACATTAGATGTTCAACGGATGAGTCGATATGTTATCGTTACACATTCGATGTTCAACGGATGAGTCAATATGGTATCGTTGTACATTAGATGTCCAACGGATGAGTCGATGTGTTATTGTTGTACATTCGATGTCTAATGGATGAATCGATATGTTATCGTTGTACATTCGATGTTCAACGGATGAGTCAATATGGTATCGTTGTACATTCGATGTTTAACGGATGAGTCAATATGGTATCGTTGTACATTCGATGTTCAACGGATGAGTCAATATGGTATCGTTGTACATTAGATGTCCAACGGATGAGTCGATATGTTATCGTTGTACATTCCTCCTGTAGCCCTATACTCCCGCCAAATCCTCCTGTAGCCCTATACTACCGCCAAAAACTCCCGCCAAATACTCCCTCCGAAAAACTGTTTTTTACCATAAAAGCAGATATTATCCTCACAATCACCCACATATCACACAACGAACCGAGAAAACGGAGTTTTTTTTATTCGATGTCTAAAGGATGTTGAGTAGATATGTTACGTTGTACATTCGTTGTCCACAACGGGATGAGTCGATTATGGTTTTCGTTAACACATTCGATTGTTTCAACGGATGAGTCATATTGGTATCGGTGTACTTTCGATGTTTCAACTGGTATGAGTCAATATGGTTTCGTTGTACATTACTATATGTCCAACGGTATGAGTCGATATGTTATCGGATTGTTAATTCGTTGTCAACGGAATGAGTCGATATGTTTATCGTTGTACATTCCTCCTGTTGCACCTCTATACTCCGCCAAAATACTCCTGTATTGCCCTATACTACCGCATAAACTTCCGCCATATACTCCTCCGAAAAAACTGGTTCTTTACCACTCAATGTGGTTTTGAAAGAGATCTAGAGAGGAAATGAGAAAAAAGAGAGAAATATATGAAGGTTTGATATTGACTTTGATATATTTTTATTTTGTGTTGAATGAGACCAAAGTGGAGAGATTGTAGTGAAATTTAAAGGGAGGGAGAAATGTACGGATGAGGACAAGATTGGTACAAAATTTAAGATATCATTAAAACAAACTAGTTACATATTTTACTTAAAAAAAGGATCGAGTATGTTTACCAACCAACCACCTTTACATATATTTAGATGTGAAAAATGAATTGGTCAACGTATCAGTAATGGTAAAAACATGTTCACTTACTAAATGGGTAACTTTATTCTTAAATGCAGCTAAATAAATAAAGATACATTTAATTTAAGTTGATGTATGTTTAATGTGTCATTATAATTATTTCTCACTTTTGTCATTTTAGTTTTTTTCTCATTTTATTATAAGTCTTACAAGAATACCCAAATTCTTAGTGTACACCCATGTATATTGCAATCACAAATCAAACTCTAACTTACATAGTAAAAACAAACATATTACGTAAAAAATCCTGAATAAAAATCTTACCTAAAGAAGTGATGGTCTCATGCCATTTTCGTAAACTCTAGAAAACGTGTATATATTAGTTGAAATTTAGCTCATTTACTTAGATATCAGTTAATACTGTATTATATATCTCAACGACAACAATTATTAGTTATACCTCAAGAGTTCGTTATAACCGTGTATCGGCACTACTATATATACTCTTCGTTTCCAAAGATTCATGCTCAAATTTGTAAAGAGAGGTACATGCATATAATATATAAAGTATAAACATTAAAGAAGATGGACTGATGTAGGTGTGCAAACATGATAAAGCCGTGTGAATTTCGTGATATGTTTTCATATTTCATGGCAAGGATAATATCTCTAGCTAGGGACATTAATTGTTTTGTATCAACGACTATGAGCGGCAACCTGTATCTGATTGAAATGTTGGATCGCCCATCAGTACGTAGCTTTTGAAGGTTTTGTAATTCGTTTTATATTTAATAATGTCGATTTTCGCTTAGATATACTTTTTATGATGTTATCAGCTAGCATTCAAAACTTACAAGTACCTCAGTTCTGTATTTATAATCAGTATATGAAGAGTATTTCTATGCACCCTATTCTTTTTTTAGCTATAACGATATATATTTACACTAAGTGAACGTTGAGGGTATCGTCTGCATATATACCCTCCAAACAGTGTAGGTTCGTCACTGCAATTTGTTTGCAGGAATGTACATTATGCATGCTTTTTCGATCTCTTGTTTTGACATGATCGTAATTAGAGATAATATATAGTTTTTGACTTTTTGTTATATATATATATATAAAAATCTATGCGTGAATGTGCATTATGCATGCTTTTTCTCTTGTTTTGGAATTTGTTCGCATACAGCAATGTAATGTTAAGTTGTGCAAGAATCTATGCCCATATACCATCAAGCTTTAATATTTCAAATCCATTGTTGTTCAAGGTTTCTTATATATACATCTTTGCATCTCATTTCAGTGAAATCATGTTATCGATCTTCATATTTCATCACTGTTCCAATAATCAAACACTTCACTGTACTTTTTTTTAATTACGCGGCATACTTGCATGTATAAAGTTTCTATATGAGCCTCTTAATTAGTTATACTTGTCGAAATATTGTGGAAGCTAGTTGTGATGTTTGACGTGCATCGATCGTGAGGATTGTTACATGTCGACTGTCACAACAAAATAAAAGCCGATTGGAGAGGTTTGTTAAATGTCGACATTGTCCTGAACTAAAGTACAATCTTAGCAATAATAAACAAAGGGTTAACTATCGTTACATGTCATGTGCACAATAGTTACAAGGCTCAAACTTCACTCTACAAATTCGAGGTGGCCAAAAAAACAATCAGAAACAGTCACAAGAATGCTCCAACTAAAACTAAATTAAATTAACTTCTAATACCGTTTTCTACGGTGTATGAGGGAGGTTGAAATGTAGACAACCATACCCCTACCAAAGGTAGAGAGACTGTTTCCGGTTCTACCAAAGATAGAAAACGACTTTTGGCTTTGAAGAGGTAGCAATGGTGTTAACCACCTGATCCAAACCTTGATCACTACAAGAATGCTCCAAACTAAACGTGTATATTTGAGTTATAGACTGGTTCTACTCAAATAACATGAATCGGAAAAACATCAACCGTTTGTCTATTTGTTTTAATAAACAAAAGGTTGTTTACCTTGATATTCAAAAATCATTAACAACTGAATAGAAAATTAAATAACAGTCATCAGTGACATAACGGTACGTAAAATACGGCCTATGGTACTCCTGACTCCGTTCTAATCCAATATAACATCATCGACAATAAACTATTACCGCCATTTGCATTAAATAAATACACACAAATACAAAAAGTTTATTGATATATTATTCATTTATGCACGATGAAACAGTCCTAAATGGTTTTATAAACCCACTTGGTTTTTAAGATTGCAAAAGTTATTATCACGCCACGTTTATTTATTCGTTGTTAAAAAATATATGTTACATCAATGTTAACAAGACAAAAAAAGTTTGTTGGATACGGCGAGAAAGAAAATAAATTTTGCTATATATTTAAAAAAAGGGTTTTTATGTTTATTCAGTTTAATATTTCATTCGCTTTAAAATTATTATCATGTTTGTTGAAATATCATTGTGTTATGTCAAACTTATGATTGTTTCTAAGTACAGGGACTGAAATTGACAAGCTTTGAAAGTATTGAAGTTTGTTCCAATTTTGGCAAGTTTAAAGATCAAGGGGCAAATATGAAACATTGGGTTATATAAGCTTATCACCAGCTAGGGTTTTCTTACTTCTCTTGATACGCTCCCAAATCTGTCTCTCTTTGAACTTATCTCTGTTCTTTGATCGTGTTGTATTGATCAAGATATCTTGTGTATTGATTCTGTTATTACTAATCTTAACCAATCTCTTTATTTGGTTAAGTTCTTGAGTGCTGAGTGTCTTTTGTAGTGAGGTTTGATTGGATCTACATAGTTGGGACAAACTGATATTTTCTTTGTATTTGTATCGGTTAGCACCCAGTTGGGGACTAATCTTCTTGTATTTTTGAGTTTATAATAAAATCACTAAGGGGAGGTTGGTTGAGTGATAATTATGGTGTTCTTGGCTATTTTGATAGTTTTTACATGGTATCAGAGCTCTAGGCTTTGGATCGTGTGTTCTTGATTTAGGGTTTGAAAAATAATTTGGGGGTTTTTGATCTGCTAGTGTTTGTGATCGATTGGAGGTTGATTCTTAACGGCCGTTTTAAGATCTGTAGTTTTTGGTATTAATCTGGTGATTTGTGGGGTTTGATTGATTAGGGTTTCTCGAAACCTTAATTTTGGAATTGGGGATTTTTATTCTCAATTGTTTCTCAGTTTTGTTATTGCCATTTGTAACCCTTGACTAAGTGAATCAAGGGTGCAGGTGGTTGATCTTGTTATTCCGCTGCTATTATTTCTATGTAAGTGTTTTTCTCTTCCTTTAAGATTCGACAATATTTGAGTAATTTGGGTGCAAACAGAGTGGTTAACTCTTTGATCTGCCACCTCTGAGTGGTGTGAATACCTACTCTGGCCACTCTCAGTCCAAATTGCTTGGTATTTATGAATCTTGGGTGTGTGTTTAATCTTGTTGGGCTCTTTATTGATATTAGTGTTATTGTTGATTGTTTTTGTCTTTTTGGCTTTGTTCTTGGTTGTGATTGTTTATTTGATTATCTGTTCTATTTGTCTGCTATTCTATCATCATGGTTAATGGTGATCCTTCTGGGTCTGCTATTCTGATTAATAATTTGGATGCTGGTAATCCTTTGCATATGAATCCTAATGATTCTACTAGTACTACTTAAATTTCATTTAAACTTCTAAGTACTGAGAATCATAGGATTTGGTCTAGTGGTATGAAACTGGCTTTGCATGCCAAGAATAAATATGCTTTTGTTGATGGTTCTTGTGTTAAGTCTGCTTATGTGTATAGTAATGTGCTTTCTACTCAATGAAATAAATGTAATGTTGTTTTTCTTACTTGGATTATGAATTCTGTTTCTTTTGATGTTTATATGGGTCTTGTCTATTCTGTTGATGCTGCTTCTGAGTGGAAAGAATTAGAAAGTACTTATGATAAGGTTGATGGTTCTATGATCTTTAATTTGCTTTAAAAGATTAGTAGTATAAAACAAGGTGGTAATTATGTGGCTGATTATTATCATAGATTGAACTCTCTTTGGAGAGAGTTTGATGCTCTTACTAAGCTGTCTACTTGTACTTGTGATGCTAATAAGGAATTGGGTCTTCATAACCAATTTATAAAGTTAATGCAATTTCTTAGGAGTTTGGATGATTGTTATTAGTATGTTAGAAGTGCATTATTGACTAGGGATCATCTCCCTGAAGTCAAGGATTCTTATACCACTGTCTCTAGGGAAGAATCCTATAAAGGGATTCTTGAGTCTTCTAATGTGACTGAGTCAAAAATTAATGCTACTTCTTTTGCTGTAAAAGGTTTTAATGTGAATAAAAGGAACAACTTTTCTAATAATAATAACAATAGGGGGCAAATTCTTTCAATAATAATAACAGCGGGCCTAATCCTAATTTGCCTTGTAGAAACTATGGTATGATTGGTCACACTATTGAAAGATGTTATGAATTGATTGGTTATCATCCCGGGTTTAAGAAAGTTGCTAATCCTATTAAACAATCTGGTTTTAAGCAAAATTTTAATGCTAATAGTGATGTTAAGACTAATGAGAAGTAAGGGTGTGCAGGAAACTGAAAAAGCAAACCTAAACCGAAAAAGACCGAAGAACCGAAACCTAAAAAACCGAAACTGATTGAAAAACCGATGGTTCGGTTTTCGGATTTTGAAAAAACCGAAGTTTTTGGTTCGGTTTGGTTTTAGCATTGAAAAAAACCAACATAAACCGAACCGATCTTTTATAAACATGGGAACAAAAATAAATTCTGATCGAAGCTAAGACACGATGAATATGCTCCGCTATATTAACTATATCATGTCAAGTAACTACTCTTTGTTTTATATGCTTCTTAAACATGCCATTTATAACACATAATAAATTCTATTCTAGGATTTTTTTTCTGTTTATTAGTTTTTTTATCGTTGTTATTGTGTTGCTTTATAACACATAAACAATTTTTTAGGATTTTATATGGTCATTTATTTCTTATTGTCATTGTTGGTTTTTTTTAATTTTCTTGTTTGGATTGTTTCTATGAAGCTTGGAAGGTATTGGTTTATGGTATATTTCAAATCGACTTTGTAAAAGCAAAGCTCGATAAATCGTATAGAAACCAAAAAAACCGAAAAACCAAAACGAAAATAAACCGACAACCAAAAAACCAAACCGACACAAAACCGAAACCGAGTGGTTTCTAAAAATCAAAAACCGAAATTTTTCGATTCGGTTTCAGTTTTATACAAAAGCCGAAGCAAACCGAACCATGCTCACCCCTAATGAGAAGCAACAGTCTTTTGCTTCTCAATCTTCTTCTTCCTCTTTTACTGTTGAGAAAACTCCTAAGTTTGATTAATGATACTCCTGGCATTGTTCAAGCTAACATGTCAAGTAAGGCCTCATTTTTTAATGGTAATATTTGGTTTAATATAAATTTTACCAGATTTTATTCTTCTAATTCCAAATTGTATATGAAAACTATTACCATAGGTTGGAGTATTGATTCAGGAGCAAACCAACATTTGACTTGGTCAACTGTTGGTATGTTAAATGTTGTGGATATTTCTAATTTGAAAATAACTGAGGGGCATCCCAATGGGACTTTTGCTATTAGTCATGTTGGAAATCTAAAATTGACCAGTAATGTGATCTTATATGATGTCTTGGTTGTTCTTGGTTATTGTGTCAGTTTGTTATATGTGAACAAGTTAATAAAATATAGCAAGTTATTTGTTGGTTTTGATGAAGAAAAATGTTATATTCAGAACTTGAAAAAGAAGATAACCTTGAGGACTGGTAGTGAGTCTGATGGTTTGTATCTGTTTGATATGGAACCTGATAATACTATAGGTAAAGCTAATTTGATTTTTTCATGTAATGTGTCTAAAGATTTGTGGCATAATAGACTTGGTCACCCTGCTGATCAAGTTCTTAATGTTCTTAAAAAGGACCTGAACTTGACTAAGTCCACCAGTGTGTCTGCTTGTGAAGTCTGTTATATGGCTAAACAAACAAGGGACCCTTTCCCTTTAAGTCATCACAAGTCTGAGAAGCTTGGTGAAATAATTCATCTTGACTTGTGGGGCCCTTATAGATTCACTAGCAGGGAAGGTTTCAAGTATTCCCTGACTATTTTTGATGATTTTTCAAGGGCTGTTTGGATTTATCTGATCAAAACAAAAGATGAAGTTTTTGAGGTCTTTGTAAGATTTGTTAAAATGATTCACAATCAGTTTGATGTTAAGATTAAAACTGTTAGGTCTAATAATGGGACTGAGTTTGTTAATAAAAAGATGAATGAGTTTTTTTGTGATATGGGAATCATTCAATAGACTTTCTGTGCACACACTCCTAAAAAAATGGTATTGTCGAAAGGAAACATAGACACTTGCTTAATGTTGCAAGGAGTCTCATGTTTTAGGGGGGAATTCCTTTAAGGTTTTGGTCTGAATGTGTGCTTACTGCTGTTTATCTTATTAACAGGCTGCCTACCTCTATCTTAAATGGTAAGTCTCCTTATGAGTTGGTACATGGAAATAAACCTAATTTCTCCCACTTGAGAAGTTTTGGATGTCTTTGTTTTTCTACTATCTTGAATAATAATGATAAATTCACATCTAGGTATGAAAAATGTGTTCTGTTTGGATACTCTTCTATTAAAAAAGCTTACAAGCTTTTTAGTCTTGATAACAGATCTGTGTTCTATTCTAGAGAAGTGAATTTTTATGAAACTGAATTTCCTTTTAAGATGAGAAATAAGAGTCTTAATGATGTGGCTATTGTAGACTTTACAAATGAAGCTGATCATTTGACCTTCTTTGATAACCAACTTACTCAAAGTTCCTATGATGAAGGGAGAGTTACACTAGTTGAGGAGAGTAGTCCTACATTCTCAAACACATATACTACACAACATTATTACATGAGAATGGGTATGCAATCCAAGTTAATGAAAATAGCTTATCTGAGGGCAATCTTTCACCTAGACCATATGTTTCTATTCATGTTCCAACTCATCATAAGAGTTTTGAACTTATAGGCAGTGTGCAGAATAAATTTAAAAGGTCTTCTAGGGTGTCTAAATTATCTGCTAAGCTAAATGATTATGTGATTGATAGTAAATTGAAGTATGGTCTTGAAAAGCATGTTTCTTATGCTAAGTTGAATTCTGTGAATTATTGTTTTGCTACTACCCTAAATAAGTCTTATGAGCCTGCTACCTACTTTGATGCTATTAAAAATCCTAAATTGATTGAGGCCATGAATGATGAAATTAAAGCTTTATATAGAAATAAAACTTAGACTATAACTGATTTGCATGTGGGTAGAAAAGCTATTGGTTCAAAATGTATTTTCAAAATAAAGTATAAGGCTTCAGGGGAAATTGAAAGATATAAGGCAAGACTGGTTGCAAAAAGTTTTAGACAAAGAGAAGGCTTTGATTATGATGAGACATTTAGCCTTGTGGTTAAAATGGTCACTGCTAAACCCAAGGCCTTTGGTCTAGTGGTATGTGTGTTTTCCACCAACCTAGAGGTTGTGGGTTCAAGCCTCGCTAGAGGCATTTTTTAGATATATTGTGAGATAGGTGCGAAAAAATTATCGTTCGAAAAAACTGGTCACTGTTAGATGTATGATTACTATTGCTGTCATGAATGGTTGGTCTTTATACCAACTTGATATTAATAATGTTTTTCTATATGGTGACCTTGTTGATGATGTTTATATGGATTTGCCTTTGGGGTATGATCAGGGAAGTAGTGGTAAAGTCTGCAAGTTAAACAAGTCTTTATATGGGTTAAAGCTCCAAGGCTGTGGAATGCAAAATCAACTGCTGCCTTGGTTGAACATAGATTTGTTCAGAGTAAATTTGATTATTCTCTATATACAAAAGAAAGTGGTAATGTGTTCTTAGCATTACTGGTTTATGTGGATGACATTGTCATCACTAGTAATTGTAAAGAAAGTATTGATCAGTTCAAACTGTTTTTGAAAAACAAATTTATGATTAAAGACTTGGGTATTCTTAAGTATTTTCTAGGTATTGAGGTTTTGGAAAACAAAGCTGGGATTTGTTTAAGTTAGAGAAAATATTGTTTGGAGCTTTTGCATGAATATGGGTTACTTGTAGCTAAACCTGCAACTACTCTAATTCCTAAAAATAATGTGTTGAGTTATAAAGAATCTGAAAATGATAAATTTCTTTCTAATATCACTGAGTATCAAAAATTGATGGGTAAACTGATTTACTTAACTCATATAAGGCCAGATATTTCATATGTTGTTCAATGCTTAAGTCAATATATGCATGCTCCATTGCAGTCTCATTTTAAGGTTGCAATGAGAGTTTTTAGGTATCTTAAAGGGGCTCATGGAACTTGTATTTAAATTAACAAAATAAATGAGCTTAAGGTTAAAGTTTTTAGTGATGCAGACTGGGCAAAGTGTCATTTAACAAAGAAAAGCGTGTTTGGTTTTTGTGTAATGATTGGTAAATGCCCAGTCTCTTGGAAAAGTAAGAAGCAACCCACTATTTCTAGATCATCCGCTAAAGCAGAATATAGGTGTTTGGCTGCTTCTACTTGTGAAGTTATTTGGATTTTCAATGTTTTAAGTGACTTGAAGGTCACTGGTTTATTTCCAGTTGACATTTTTTATGACAGTAGCTCTGCAATCCAAATTGCAAGCTGTCGGTAACCAATAAATCACTTCACTTCATATTAAGAACAAGCAATTAAGATTAGGAGATGAGAAGAATTTTAGAGAGAGAGAATGAGAGAAAATGGAAGGATTACTTGCAAATGAAAAGTTACAAATGAACCAACACCCTATCCATCCTTAGAGAGGGGTATTTATAGTTAAGACTAAAAGGCTTGCATGCCTTTAGTAATTCTACGGGTCAGGCTCGGGTTTACTTAGGCTTTCACCCGATACACGTGACCGATTAGATTATAAATAAGAGCCCGTTTACCCGTCTAGCTTATTACAGCGTATATTAATTTAGTGACCGATACCTAATATAGTTATGAACGAACTTCCATTGTTCGACTTAATATTTTGAGGCTAACAATCTCCCTCGAAGTGAGTTCATTATGACACTCCTTCGATCAGGGAAGTAGTGGTAAAGTCTGCAAGTTAAACAAGTCTTTATAAGGGTTAAAGCTCAAAGGCTGTGGAATGCAAAATCAACTGCTGCCTTGGTTGAACATAGATTTGTTCAGAGTAAATTTGATTATTCTCTATATACAAAAGAAAGTGGTAATGTGTTCTTAGCATTACTGGTTTATGTGGAGGGACATCGCGCCGCCATCATTGTAATGGTAAAGAAAAGTTATTGATCAGTTCAAACTGTTTTTGAAAAACAAATTTATGATTAAAGACTTGGGTATTCTTAAGTATTTTCTAGGTATTGAGGTTTTGGAAAACAAAGCTGGGAATTGTTTAAGTTAGAGAAAATATTGTTTGGAGCTTTTGCATGAATATGGGTTACTTGTAGCTAAACCTACAACTACTCTAATTCCTGAAAATAATGTGTTGAGTTATAAAGAATCTGAAAATGATAAATTTCTTTCTAATATCACTGAAGTATCAAAAATTGATGGGGTAAACTTTGATTTACTTAATTAATAAGGCCAGATATTTCCATTGTTGTTCAATGCTTAAGTCAATATATGATGCTCCATTGCAGTCTCTTTTAAGGTTGCAATGGAGTTTTTAGGTATCTATTCCGGTAATGAGAACTAGCAAGCATGGTAAATCTAATACATCTGTGTTAGAAGATCCTACGCTTTGAGCTGGAAACCCTATCAAGGAGATTCTTTGAATCTACCTGATCATAGGTACAATATTTATACTGTAAAACAGTCCTACGGAACCGAAGGTTAATCTAACAAATCCAGACGAATGACAAAGCCATATTCGTTCACACGCTTTATTGCTAACTATTTTATTTCAGGATACATAAAAATGGAGATGGTGATGCCTTATTCCAGTTGAAGTCGGATTCATTACCACATGCTCATGCTCAAACTACAAAGACATACTATAAGTGTCAGTACCCTTCTAATATCATTTCACTTCCATACAAATAGGTATGAATCAATGATAAGAAACCATTAGAAAAGAGATAGAAGAAAGAATTTTAGAGAGAGAAACTAGAGAGAGAAAGTAGAGAGAAAATGGAATGGTTGATTACCTTGTGAAAAATGAGAAACCTTACAAATGAGACCAACTAACCAACACCCTCTCCAAGAGTGGAGAGGGGTATTTATAGTTTCTTACTACCCTAGGGTGACGCCTAGGTGTAGTATTGTTGGGCCGGCTCGGGTTTTTGGGCTTTAGCCCGCAACGTATACAATATTAGATTAAATCACGAGCCCGACTCCCTTTCTAGCCAATTACAACGACTAATAAATAAAGACCGAGTTTCCTTGTTTGACTTAATGTTTTGAGGCTAACAATCTCCCCCGAAGCGAGGTCTTTGAATCTTACTTCCTTGGACTTATTGAGATTGCTTTGTCGTTTAGTTCTTGAGACTTTGTTTTGGTCTTTATCTTGTTGTAGGCTTGTTCCTTCATGCTTTATGATATTTGATCTTGAGCCTTTATCATTGTCTTTCGACTTTATCTTTTATTCCATGATCTTTAAATCTTTATCCTTGTTTGTCTTTAACGTCTTTGCCACCTTGCGATCTTGTGTCTTGACCAACATGCTCATACTTTGCATCATCTTGAAAGCTTGCTAACAATCTCCCCCGAAGCTTGATTTCTAAGGAGTTATCATTAATATCAGAGTTTGTGCGGAAGTCTTTGTCTTTTAATTCTTGAGCTTTCATGATTCTTGAATCTTGATGCTTATAGTATGTCTGTGTAGTTTGAGCATGAGCATGCGGTAATGAATCCGAATCCAGCTGGAATGAGGCATCACCATCTCCATCTTTATGTATCCTGAAATAAAACAATTAGCAATAAGGCGTGTGGACGAATATGGCTTTGTCATTCGTCCGGATTTGGTTAGATTAACCTCCGGTTCTGTAGGACCATTTTACAGTATAAATATTGTACCTGTGATCAGGTAGATTCAAAGAATCTCCTTGACAGGGTTTCCAGCTCAAAGCGTAGGATCTTCTAACACAGATGTATTAGATTTGTCATGCTTGCTAGTTCTCATTACCGGAACATCTCAAAGCAGACAACACGGTAAGAGTGAATCAGATAGTTACTAGCTTTCTGATTATGTCATCAATTCATTTACTGGACCTTTATCGATATCCAGTTGACATAAGCTTGATTCATATAGAATCTCGCAAGTCACCTACCGCAATGCTGTTTGATGATGACACTGGAAGGATTTCCATTCGTCATTATAAATACTAAAGAGTATCACTCTGAATGTTCTGGCAGAATCACAAGGATAATGTGTAGTACTCTTGTTAACAGCTTGTGAACTTAACGATGTTCAATAAGTGTTTGTCATAGAATGTGTCCTAATGAGATTTATTTAATGATCTCTTGGCTCTAGACTCTATTAGTGCATTTTGGTTTTTAGTAATCGAAGGCTGGAGCAGACTGCCACCTATTCAATATTAACTAAATCAGAGTGAGAAAGTCAATAGTAGTCGAGTGTATCTCTGTGACAAATGAGACAAGTTTCTTTTGAGAGAAACTCGAATGGCTAGGAAGGGTTGTGCATTGCATCACTGGGTCCATGATGTCGTCTTCAATGTCAGCAATCAACATTGTGATTCTGATAGCATATGTATTGACCCGGTTTCTGCCTAAGTTGTATGGAGGGTGCTTTCTTTTCACCTTTATTCTACATTCTTTTTAATTCTTAAAACCCTTTCAATGGGTACCAAGACGTCATTAACTAACCCTTGTTGTGATTGTTCCAGTGTTAGTCAATCTTTCGTCGGCATTCTCCTTATACACATTCATCTCCATCATACCTAAGGACTGCTATTTCTAAACTATTGGGGAGTGTCCTTGGGTTGGATCCTCCGGTTTGGTTGGATCATAGGACAAATTACCAAACTTACCACCTTATGACTAGAATTGTCGTGAAATAAGATGTTGTAGGGTAGAGATCGTAACAATAAAACCTTCTTTCGAAGAGTATCAAAGCACTTTGAGTCGATAAGACACTTATTTTTTTCCATAAGATCACATTTAATGTACATTCTCCCCTTATTTTTAAAGTACTTAATGCACTTAGTTTTTGAAATACATTTGTGATTGCAATTTGTCTTGAAATACCCATGAGCCCCCCCCCCCCCCCCCCCCCACCCCCCGTAAAAAACTTTTACTTAGCTAGAATTACATGGAACATAACTTGCTCCCTCAATTTTTATATATGTTGACACCAAAAAAACAATGATACCAAGTTGTAAAAATGATTATAAAATTGAGATTGAACACTTAGTCAATCTTATAAACTATTATTCTATTGAAATTGTCGATATTATCTTGTTGTTATTAGAAAATTTTTGGGAGAATGGTTTGAATACATAAGATATGGTCGAGAGATGATGTATCCAAAACTCATTAAAATTTGGTTTTTTTGAAAAAACTCCCCCTTGAAAGATGATGTTGTACACACAATTTTAAACGATTATGAATTGTCAGTGAGAAATTCTTGAAAAATTGTTGTTTTCACAATTTTGAAAAACATCATGTGTAGAGAATCTTCTCTTCCAATTAGGGGAAGCGACCTTATGCATACACTATCCTTTTTTTGCGCTTAAACATTTGAATGTCTTGTTAACAACAGCTCCAAAGACCGAGAATCGTTGATTTCTCGTTGTTAGGATAAGTTATCTTTATAGATAAACTTTCCTTTATTTGAAGTCCGGGTTACGTACTGATATTTGCACATAAGAAATTAGAAATGACATGTTTTGAAAGCATTTGAAACTCCTGTTCGAACTTCATTTACACGCCCGTGTCGATATTAATCAACATTTCTAGGTACGTAAATGTTATCGATTCCAAGAGACATGTCGAGAAGAATATTTTTTTTTTGAAACATTTTCTGATTTTTTGATTTTGTATTTTCTTTTTGAAATTTTATATTTTTGTATTTTTCTTTTTTCAAAAATATGTACATGTTGATGTTTGAGGAAGTATCAAGCAGATTCTTTTGTCAGAACCTCCAGTTCTGCTGGAGTCAAACATCTCATACCAATTCGTCTGACGAGATACTGAAACCTTTCTTCGGGAAGGGCTTTAGTAAACATGTCAGCCAATTGGTATTCAGTTCTGACAAAGTACAATTCAATTATACCATTTTCAACCTGTTCTTTGATGAAATGATACCGAGTATGGATGTGCTTGGTACGGGAGTGCTGCACGGGGTTGCATGATATTGCTATGGCTGACTGAGAGTCGCAATACAACGGTATTTTGTTGTAGTTGAAGCCATAATCCTTAAGTTGTGTCCTCATCCACATTACTTGAGCACAACTTGCAGATAACGCCACGTACTCAGCCTCTGCGGATGACATTGCAGTACAGTCTTGCTTCTTTGACATCCAGCTGACTAACTTATCACCTAGGAACTGTATTCCTCCAGAAGTGCTTTTGCGAGTATCAATGCATCCGGCATGGTCGGCATCTGAAAAAGCTGTTAGTTCAAAGCCAGAACCCTTCGAATCCCAGAGTGCCCATGGATTGGTACCTCTTTAAAAGTATCGAAAGATCCTTTTAACCTCTTTGAGTGTTTTTCTTTGCACTATAACATACAGCTTGCCACTTATGTCTGGTCTCTAGATGTTAGGTACATGAGTGACCGATTTTGCTACGTCGTAGGTTTGGTCTCACGGGTTCACCCTCAAGTCAGCAGCTATTTAGGTTGTAGCCCTTGGTGTACCAATGCATTTGTCCTTTTTTCATCCATGTTTTTTAAGGAATCTCTAAGGTGTACTTGGCTGATTGTTTAAAAAAGTACCTCGGGGATTGGTGGATCTTATGAAGTCCTAAAACGAAATTTCTTTTCCCCCATTAAGGACATCTCAAATCTACCGTGCATTAATTTTTCAAACCGTTTGAAAATTTGGGTTGTGGAACCCAAAAATTAATGTACTCAACGTAAATCTGCACAAGTAGAATGTCCTCCCCGTATTTTATCGTGAATAAGGTCGGGTCAATGATACCTTTAGTAAAACCTTTGGAAATCAGGAATTTTGAGAGTTCATCTTTACCAGGCTCTGGAGCTTGATTTTATCATATAGAGCTTTCCTTAGACGGTAAACTTTTTCTGGATGATCAGGTGAACGTATCCATGTTAGTTGTACAACGTAACCTCCTCTTCAATGGACCATTAAGAAATGCGTTTTCAAGTCCATTTGGAAATTGAAAAGACTGGTAGGCAACTATGCGCAAAAATCCTGATAGCCTCCAAGCGAGCAACTAGAGAAAATGATTCTTCAAAATCAATACCCTCTTCCTGAGCATAACCCTTTGATACAAGTCGTGCTTTGTTGCGAATTACTGTTTGGTCTTCATCCTTTTTGTTTTTTCATAACCACTTTAGCTTGATTACGTTCTTGCCAAAAGGTTTGTCAACGAGTTCCCAGACTTGTAGTCTGTCAAACTGATGAAGTTCTTCATGCATTGCTTCTATCCATGCAGAATCATCCATTGCCTCCTTAATATTTTTCGGTTCAGCAGTGCTCACGGTGAGTGTGAACATACACATTTCATGATCGGTTGCAAGTTGTCGTCTTGTTTGCACTGGCTTGGATAGATTACCACGAACTTGAGTTAACGGGTAATCTTTTGTCCATCGGTATTCGGAATCTTGAGGTTGATTGAAGGTATGCATATTTGAAGTACCAATATTGCGTGAGGAAGACTCAGCAACTTCTTGTACCGGTGTACAGAAAGGATTGGTAAATTCTGCTTGATGATCGTTGTTTTCCTCAGCATGAGCATTTGTAGGAGTTGATGGTTCTGATGGAGGTTGAATATTCATTGACGGGTGGGTGTCTTTGAATAGAATGTCGGTGACGAGAGACGCTTGTTGACACGGTGAGAAGTCCATATTGAAAAATTCATTTCAAAGGGACGAAAGAAGATCCCAAACTCAGTTCTGATTGGAACTGTTGTATCTGCTGAATGAGATAGCAGTTTGTAGTTTGGGTGCGGGTCAGGGTTGTCTTAATCTGACGCCTTTTGTCAAAAAAATTTTTTGGGGAACGGAGGCCTTGAAAGTGTCATTAGCAACAGATGTCTCTGACTCTCTTTGAATAATCTCATTCAATTGGATGATGGATTCAACTATCATACCTTGTTCTCTTGTTGTAGAACGTATCCTTTGACTGAGTGGAGTATCCCACCCAAAATGCATGAATCCCTTTTTCTTTCATCTTATCCAAAATTTTCCACCATCTCTTGTTAAAGTAACAAAGTGCAACCAAAGATGTGTGAAGGTGTTTTAATTAAGGGTTTTTGTCATTAATGATTGTGAATATGCGTTTTTCTTATAAGTTGGGATGATGATTGATTTGTTTTGAGAATAGCATTGCGGTTGCAATGTTTCAGCCAAAAGAATAAGGAAGTTTAGAAGCTGATAGATCGTATCGAGGAGCTCAAACGAGAGTGCGGTTCTCGTCTTTCGACAACGCCATTTGTTAGGTGTTCGAGGAGTAGAAGTTTGGATGCTCAATTCCTTCTTCTTTGAAGAATGCATGGAGTGTCTTGTTTAAGAACTCTATGCCTCTGTCAGTGCGAACAGAAATTACCGGGGCTTGAAGATTCCGTTGGATCCTTGTGAGAAAATGTTTTAAAACTTCTGGTGTTTCATCCTTGGAACGTAGAAAGAGAGTCCAAGTGTATCTGGAGTAGTCATCGACAATTACCAGAAATATTTCTTCCTATTTATGCTTGCAACCCGCATTGGACCACATAAGTCCATATGAAGCAAATTTAACCGTCCTTTCGAAGTTGTGTTTACTCACTTCACAAGGGTGGAAACATTGTTGATTCCTTGACATACTTCAGATTTTTGGTAATCCAATTCACAATTCTTTTCTTTGAAAGCAAGTGATGTAGTCGTAGTTTGAGGATGAGAAAGTCTTTGATGCCATAACCATTCTTGAGTTGGTGAGCTGTGCCATGAGACAGATTGGAGTTGATGAAGTTGTTTCTTGAAGAGAAATTGTATAGAGACCAGATCCATGATTACCGGTAAGTAAGTCGTTTCCCTGAAGATCTCTAACAAAACATGTAGATTTCCGAAATGCAAAACTCCAAAATCCGCATCACATTATTGTCCATACAGAGAAAAGATTGTGATTGTGACATGCGACGTAGTAATCCCACTTTTGGATCATGATTTTTCTTGAACCATATCTCCATATCCTAAGAATTGGAGCATAAATTGATCATGCAAAACGAAACACCTGAACCTACAATATTTTTCATCAAAATTGCACAGAAGAGAGAGATTGGCCCGTATGTGCTTTGTGCATTCCTAGAGGTCAACAAATGAATCAGGATGAGTTGTACAATCTGCAAGAGAATTAGAGGACGATGGAATACATGACAAATTGGATCCTAATAGTGTATTGTTGAGGTTGCTTTAGGACATTAGTTATACCTAGAAACCATTTATTATGGAAAAACTAACTTTCTTAGTCACACTTTCATTCCTAACTTTAGGTACCCATTTCCTTTTTATCTTAGGAACCCATGTATATGCTGATGGGCATTGTTGTGCTATCCACCATTTCCATGCCTTATTAGTCTTCTTATACAACATCCTATAGTAACTCTTTGAATTTGTGATAGTGGATTCTGATGCAACTGTTTTCTTATGGGGTGTTGCAACAGATTTGTTCGCTTGACTTTTGGGTTTTTCTTGTATACATAGGCATACAGTAGGCTTCTTAGTTCTAGCATTAGTCTTTCAAAAAATTAGAAACACAGAGTATCATGATTCAAATTAGAACACTAATTTTCCACAATAGCACACATAACTACACATTAGACATGTGGTGTTCTGGAATTTAAACTGTCATTACACGCAGTTACAGACTTTGTTTGATTAGAAATACTAGAAATCCTAGGGTGTTCTTCTACTTCAGTCTTCTTAAACTTCACATGACTAGTGTTTGGCACGACCTTATTCTTTCATTGATTGGCTCCTAGGCTGTGGTCGCGAACTTTAGGTTTGTGATGATACTCTGTAGATGTAGATCGCGGGGATTAGTATTTCTAGAAGTCTGATTCAACTATGGTGCTCTAGTTTGTGTTGTACTACTTGCAATTCGGATACATGCCTGGTTTAATCACATTTGTGTTTCTTACAGCTTGCATTGCTGTTTGAGGCAAATTCTGTAGAGTGACTGGTTTTGATAAACCCTCTGACTCATTAGTTTTTAAAACTGACTTTTTCTTTGCAAAATTTTTTCCTCATGAGTGTATGAAAAATTTGCGGTTTTTCTAATATGTTGGTTTTGGATATCCTTTGAGCATTTGGTTGACGAATACAACAGATGGTTTATAAAAATTTGTGTCCTCAGATTTGCCTTTGCAGTTTCTAATGAGTTTCTTTAACATCACTTATTGCAATGTTCTTGTCTTGCAGTTGAGCTTTCAGATTTGTATTTCATAAATTTTGTTCACGTTCCTTTCGAAATACATTTGCACCTTTTCTTTGCAAACTGTGTCATTTTTCACGTGTTTTGACATTCTTGTAAAGCGATTTCAAGAGAATTGGAGTGTTTTTCTAATTTTAGCAAAACTATGGAAATGCTCAGTGTAAATCATCTTACTTACAATTTCAGTTTGTTCAGAAAGCTTTGTGCAAGACAGTCACATTCCCCCCTCCATGATTTATGAAGATATAAGCATTGTAATTCAGTGATCTCATCTAAATCAGATGAAGATTGCAAATAAGAAACAACATTACATGTTAGACACAATTCTTGCAATAAGCATATCATACTGTTGGATTAAAATTATGCACTTAGCAGATTCAAGTTCATCTTTAGGTGAGCCGTACGTCGTAAGAGACACAAATGGCAAGTTTTTAAATCTTTTGTTCGATTTGGGAACCAACAAGTTCACCGGAATTTATTATGATAATACCTCAATTGAGAATATTATATTTTGGTATTTTTACCAACTTGTGAATTTTATTTCTTGATTAAGACAATGTTTTTATATTTTTGGTTTTTCTTGTTTTATAAATATATACTAAAAAGAAATGAAAAATATTTTTGTATTTTTATAAAAATAAAAGAGATATTCACAAATTCAAACACAATTTGTCAAACGTAACGATAATTCGTTTCACAGCCTCCCCGGCAACGGCGCCAAAAATTGATTCGTCAATAATATATATATATATGTTAACACAACAAGAAAACACTCAACCAATTACCTTTAGCCAAGGATTGGTCAAGAGTTCACAAATTAAAATATATATGTCCGGAAGTATGATTCCCGGGTCGTTATGTCCCAACGAGGCTTGAATGGAAAATCGAATGACAGATTGATGATCGATGTTTGAATGGAAAAGGGTTTGGATTTTATTTTTCTAATTAAATTGCAAAAACGATTAAATAAAACCTAAAAACGAAAGCTATATAACTTAAAACCTAAAATGGGCATGAAAAACGAGGGTCAAAAACCTAAATTTTGCAATTTTAACCCTAGAACAATTTTTAAGCTAAAAATAGATTCTACTTGACTAAAAACGAAGTTTAAAAAAAACTAGACTAAAAACGGAGTTCGTTTGGACCAAAAACGAGTCAAAAGAAAAACAAGCCTTTATCAAATAAGCCTTTCGATGTCTCTTCTAAACCTTTTGCCGGATGTTTCTTTTATACACAAGAAACCCTAATTCGGTATTCCTAGAATAACGCATAAAGGAGATCATGCATATCTCTAACAAACTTCTAAACATATTCGGGTTTGACTATTACTACTAGCAGCAGGAAGAATTCTACCAGCAGGAACCCTTTTATACTAACAGCATGAACTATAAATTAACTCTACCAGCAGAAACTACATACCTGCCAGCAGGAACTATACTTAGTACAAAATTATAAATAAGCAATTTTCTTAACTACGAGTTTTTACAAAAGCTTATGAATAAGCTAGAAAAAGCACTTGAAATTGACAGTTTACCTTTTTAACTAAGACTTAGATTATTTTAAACTAAATAAGCTCAAAATGACAAACTAAACCTAAACAGATTAAGATTGGCCTAAATTCTACTTTGTGCACTAATTTTTAGATTCTAAAATTAATTCTAACCTATCTAACTTTAAACCTGAAAAGAGGACCTCTTCATTTTTTTAAAAACTGGTGATACTTGACAGTTTTGACCTAAATTTTGTAAACCAAATGCACAACTAAATTGGCACTAACCTATTGAGTTTATGACTCAAAAGAAACAATAAAATTGACACCAACTAGCTTTTTATCAAAAGCTTATGAATAAGCTGTTTGGAAAAGCAAACTTCCACAGACTTGAACCTTTGACAAAAAAACCTTTTGAAAACAACTTTTTACTTATCAAAACTTCTAAGAACAGCTTAAACTACTTGAAATTGATTAACCAAGTAAAATTAATGACTTAACCCATTGCATTTTTTAACGTACCAAACTAAATAAGGCTTGCAATAAGCTCTAAAAACAAAGCAAAATAGGCAGAAACTATACCAAAACTAACCTAATAAGCTAATCTAAACTATAATAAGCTAAAGTTACCAACAAATAAGCACTTAATAAGCAGTTAAGCCAACTGGCTAAAACTGCCACATAAAAAAGGCTCTTGGGGCACTTTTAGGGCTTATTTTTAAGCCCTAAAAGTGAATCCCAAAGGCTGGGCTTATAGGGGCTTAAAGCACACCCTATAAGCTCTCTGAAAAGGTGAAAAGCTAAGACTTACTAACACAAATAAGCTGAGAAAGATGGGCTGAAACTTGGGCTTTTGCACCAGGGGAAGACACTAATTCCAAACAGTCTAAATGCCTAACTTTGGGCTTAAAAAATCCCTTAAGACAGACCCTTAAGCACTTATAAGCTATAAAAAGGAAAAGAGGTCATACAAGACTTTAAGAAAAAGTACTTTAAACTTATTTTGAACAACTAATGAGCTAAAAAAATTAACTTGAAAACAGCAGTACTAACTTTTGAGTTAGTACTGCTAAAAGGGCTTTAAGCTGAAAAAGATTTAATAAGCTAACTTTTTGGACAAAAATAAGCTTAGGTAAGCTAATCTATCCTAATAAGCAAATATCAATACAAAATAAGGAATTAGTTCAGCTTAAACCCTTAAATGAGCAAATGAGCTTATTAGCTCATTTTCTGCCATCCAACAGCCCTTTTGGTGGCTTTTTGGCATTTAAAAATAAGCTGGCAAATGATATCCTAGTCCAAAAAAAAAGCAAAAATAGATTGAGTATTAAGCTCAAAGACCAATAATCAAGACTCAAAAAGCATTATGAAGCTAAAAATAAGCAATGCAGTTAAATAAGCTTAAAATCAAAGAAAAGAGACTTACAAAAGCCTTAGCTCTAAACAAGGCTATCAATGCTCATTAGAGCTTAATCAGCAAAGCTCTAGCTTATGTTTAAAAAGCTAGTGAGTCCATAAGCCCAACCATATCCGGCTTAATCATCCAATAAATAAGCTGTGGTTACTTTTTTGGTGGATTTTTTTTGATTTTTTTTTCTTAAGCTATTTAGCTTGTATGTTAACTTAATGAAAACAGCTTGTAAAAATAAGCTATAAGGTGAGAAAGCTTCTTAACATATTTTTAAAACCAAATCAAACACTTAAGCACTTGAATATTAAAAACTAAAACTTGACTTTTTAACATCATAAACTTCAAACTTCCATTAATTCTTAAAAAGAGTACAAGGCAGTAAAATAAACTGAATAAATTGCTAAAATGACTTAATAAAAATTACAATAAAACTAAGATTAAGCTAAGATGCCTCAAGGCTCACAAAAGTGTCCTATTTAAATCAAGAAAAACCATAAAAATAGAATTATTGTTGGTGAAATCGTTGTTGTTGTTGAAGAACTTGATCTTTTGTTAACGATTTATGAGCTAAAATGATGAACGGTGCACAAACTTTTAACTTGAGATGAGTAACGGTTGATTAAAACTCAAGTAAGGACAAACGGTGCAATTACGTTTCACTTTGGAGACTAACGGGCTGAATTAGAACAATTAAGGACTAACGGTGTAAGCCTAAATTAACAAAAAGGGTTTTAAAACAAACAAAGGACGAACTTTGAAAACCACCTCAAGTTCAGGGACTGGATGTGTACATTTCCAATTTTGGTTTAATAATTAAAAACTTTCCCACCATTTTTTCTTTCTTGTTCGTATTTCAAAATTTACCACAAATGAAACGTGTGTATATATGCTCTTTCAAACGCGTACGGTTATCGTCGGTAAAAACTAAATACACCACGTTGATCGAAATGATGCCACGAACACGATGATATAAGTTGTAAGTCCCGTTGTTTAACATCACTCGAAACCGAAAAACCGAAAATTTGTTAAAACGTTTAAGTTTTTGTTCTCGTTCGGTTCCTACTAGCTTTACTAGATCGGTTCTTGTTCGGTTCTCAAGTATAAAAACTCGTTCGGTTCACTCTTGTCGAGAACTCGTTCGGTTATCAAAGCAAATTACTCGTTCGATTCCTTAAGGTGAGAAGCTAGTTCAGTTCATTAAGGTTTATACTCGTTTGGTTGATGAACTTTGAACTCGATCGGTTGTCAAGTGACTTTACTCGTTCGGCTCCAAGAGAATGCATTCGTTCGACTCTTTCAAGATTACACTCGTTCGGCTCTTTTAAGATTACACTCGTTCGGCTCTTTCAAGATTACACTCGTTCGGCTCTTTTAAGCTAACACTCGTTCGGGTCTTTCAAGCTTACACTCGTTCGGCTCTTTCAAGCTTACACTCGTTCGGCTCACTCTAAAAGTTACTCGTTCGGTTGTCTTTGAATTTTTACTAGATCTGGTCTCCTCTTGTAAATGAATATACTTCTTTACGAAACTTGATGACAGAGTTGTTTTTGTCAAACTAAAACACAATCTACTGTTAAGCGAAAAGGTTAAAGCGTGATGACAGTTTGAAATAAAGAGACAACAAACTTAATGTTGAGCAATGTTTGAAATGAGGAGACAATAATAAAAAAACAAATAAGAGGATACGCCAAAAAGCCAAACTCTCCAAATAAAAGAAATAAGCCAAATCCTATAATGTCAAAATAAGTTACCACAACAAAAACACTAAACCCACCCGTGGCGAGTGATACCAAATGTCAGAACCAAATATCACTTTCACTTCATTATTGAAACAAGAAAAATAAGATGAGATAAAATATGGAAGAAATTTAGAGAGAAGTTAGAGAGAGAAAGTAGAGAGAAAAAAGAGTTGGTTAATTCTTGCAAATGAGAAATGAACAAATGAGAATCAACACCATTTTCCATAGAGGAAAATGGTATATATACCCTACACAACTACATGGGGCGTGTGGGCTTTTACTTGGGCCGGGCTCGGGATTGACTTGGGCTTTAGCCGGATACACATACAATATTAGCTTACATTTACGAGCCCGTTTACCCTTCTAGCCTATTACAACATATAATTAATTAAGTGACCGAGACCTAATATAATGAACGAACTTCCTTGTTCGACTCAATATTTTGAGGCTAACACTTCCTAACTGTTACAATTATCTTCTAGGAAATCTTTTGTAATCATCCATCTTTTGAAGAATTCCTCCTTTTTCTTTTAAGTCCTTCATCTTTCATATGTTTTGTCTTATCAACTCAAATATAATTCCCAACAATCTTCCCCTAGTTGATAATGACAAAACCAAAATAAGCACGCATTTCCCCTGAAGCTAATATATATATGAAAGAATAAGGATCTATGTAATTTCACCAATGATCTGTAAGTTGCACATCTTCTTTGTAAATCTTCTTCCCTTTTTTGTCATAATCAAATAGGGGACTAAAATATGCAACTTTGATTTCGACAACCACGAACCACTATCACACTTCTAATCCAGCCTTCAACAACTCAAATTACCCTCCATGACGCACCTTAAGATAAATGAACTTGAGCAGTAGAAACTTAAACTAGCAGTAGTAATAATAAGTAACAGTAGTAAAAACCATCACCTCGATGTAACATATAAATGGTTAAACATTTTAACATTAAGCTTCCCCTGAAACCCATATGTTAACCATTTCTTAAATCTTCAATTTTGTAGGCTCTATGTAATGATTACTGGTGAAGAAAACTAAGTATAACGAACTTGATGCTGAAGTAGAATAACCCAAACTTGTGTCTTATATCTTGTACTATCCACGTGACTCCAAACTTATAAATAAATCTGTAAAATATAAGTAGATCGCAACCTCTTGACAATTATCCTCATATTCTATGAGACACCAAACCAAAGTGATAGCAAATGTACGCATTGAGCACCATAAGAGAAATCACACACCTTTGCTAGATTCGTCAAGTCTTCGTCACATCGTTTCTAAGAACGAACAAGTTATCTTCAAAGTGTAACACCCACATTAAGATATGATAAAACACAAACCCAAATAATTTCACTTCACCGTCAAATAAGTGATAAATAGCCATCTTCGTAATCATTTAAACCAATAAAGTGCGAGCCTTTAAATTTGTTAAGAACATTGAAACCAATACCAAAAACTTATTGTGTGTGTTGTCCAAGAACATAACTCAGCCGATAATCAAAAACCTTTACTGGCCGATATCGATCATAACCGACAGTATACCAGGCCCATTTTTATTTTGTAACAAGAACCATATGTTAATTTATCTATTCAGCTCAAAATTGTGGTAACATCACACAATCAGATCAATCACAAACTAGCAGCATTAACATGTATTCGAACCAAGCAGTAGTAAAAACTTTACAATTAGCAACACTTTTTCTGTCACAAGACTGTTACAAATCCATCGCTAATCTGATTCTCCTTCCTCCCATTCTGTTAGTGACGCTTTTTCTATCACTAATTCTATCACTAATGCGTCGCTAATATGGTTCTCCTTCCTCCCATACTATTTGTGACACTTTTTAGTGTTACTAATCTATTTAACACCAGCAGTACTAAGGATCTTTATAGGCAGTACAAACACAACGAGCAATACTAAATAATATGTTGCAACACTAAGAGCACACAAGCGGTATTAATGTATAACGAGCACTTACTGTTATTTGAATCTTCCTTGGTAGTATTAATACTCGTCATTGGCAGTACTAATCGTAAACTAGGAGACACCATGCCCACATATGATTACCAATGAAAAACTATAACAATATGCGAATATTAGCAACCATAATTATACACGCATGCTGAAGCTTCATGTAACACGAATGACGAGATCAGAAACAATAAATCTTATAGTCAAAACCCTTCTTGGAATTAAGGTTTCCTTGATCTTAATTTAACAATATAAACCACCATCAAATATGCGTGAAGGCACAGATCCAATAATCCCAATAAATCTCTAACGATAGTGTTTTAAAAAAAATCAAAACCTAAAGAAGCTTGAAACCTTAAAACGTTCAATTAAAACCCAAACAATCAATTAAAACCCAAACAATCAATTAAAACCCAAACAATCAATTAAAACCCTTGCTTCAAAATCCCTTTCATCATAGTTGAATTCCTTGAATTTTATAACTGAAAGTCATGTTTTTCTATTTCACCGAATTTATTAGTTACCGAAAATCACAAAACCGAAAACAGAAAATCAATACCTTTTGCCTTCTGATATAAATTAATTATACATATACATATAATAATTGCTTAATACATATATAGTATATAACTAAAATATCAAATATTAAGAAGAGTAAAATTCAAAACCTTCCCTGGTCGTGGTCCCAACGAGGCGTGAATTAAGAATCGTGATTAAGTTTGTGATCGCGTGAATTGAATGATTAAATTTTTGATTTGGATTCTATTTCTACTAGAATAATTGCAAAAAAACAAACAAAGGAAAGAAACAATTAAAGCAAACACGAATGAAGCACGAAAATGTTAACGGGATCCTAAACCCGAGCCTTAAAAACTTAAATTACCAAATTTTAATCCTAAAAATGAAAATTTAATTTTTAAAGGTCCTAAATGATTAAAAATAATTTTAGAAAAAAGAATTATATTTTTTGACTTTTATTTTATTTATTATAAATTATAAACTAATTTAATCTAAAAATATTATAAAAAATATTAAACTAATTTGGAAAAATCTGAAAAAATAATGAAAAGTACTTTGATCAATTCTAATCCTAGGAAAAATAAAATGAGGCAAACAGGTTATTGGAATAAGCTGTAAATAAGCGTAAAAGAGTTGAAAGGCTTAAATGGCAAAAAGGGTTTAAAAGTAAAGTAGTGTGAAGCTTTAACGAAAAAGACCCAAGGGCGAGTTGGTAGTGAGTGTGTGTGTTAATGTGTTGGTTGAATGAGGGGGAGGTCACAGGTTCGAACCCTGTGGCTTCCCTTTTTGAAAAACTTTTTTTTTCTTTAAAAAAAACTAAAATATAAGCAAAAATAACAAACTTTAAAAAAGGAGTTTTTTTACAAAACCTAAGAATAAGCTAGAAATAAGCAAATAATAGTGACAGACTTGGTTTTTTTACTAAGTGACTAAAAGGCTAAACTGTTTGGACACTTGAGATTAAATAAGCAACAAGGAAAGCAAATAAGCTCAAAACAGATTATTACTAAACCATAATAAGCATAAAAGACTTAAAATAAGCAACTAAAATAAGCTAGAAAGCACATAAAAAGATATTAAAGCAGATGACATAAAAACAGTTTAAAAGGAATTTTGACAAAATTTAAGCTAAGAATAAGGTAAAATAAGCACAAGAAATATCAAATAAGCTGAAAACAAATGAACATCTAAAACTAATAAGCACTTGGGACAAGGAATAAGCAAATAAAATGAACTAAAAATCCTTAAACAGCACTCAGGATAGCAGACATAAAAAACAGTTTAAAAAGGACTATGCACCAACTTTGAGCTAAGAATTAAGACTAAATAAGCACATGAATTAAGCTATAAAGTAGAAACAGATTAAGTTTGGACATTAATAAGCAGATGAAAGAAAAAATTAAGCAAATAGGATTAAAGAAAAAGCTAGAAAAAGCAATGACAAAAAGCTGTTTTAACTATGTTTTTGGTTTCTAAATGATAAATAGCTAATTGCAGACCTCAAAATAAGCTAGCAAAAGAGTTTTAAAATCCAAACTAAGCTCAAACAGATTGAGCTTATAGCACAATGAGCTTGTGCTATGAAAATCAGATTCTAAAACTAGATTTAACTTATCTAAATTTGTGATTTAAAAATGCCTTTTTAAAACTTTAAAGCTTAAACATACACATGACAGATTGAATACCAAATCCACAAGACTAAATCACACTTAACTAACTTTTATCCTACTGCATTTTGACACAAAATGAAGCATAAACAAAACTTTAAAACAACTTTGAGCAAAAATCAAATGTAAACAGTTTGGAAAAGTTTTAAGACCACAGATTCTAAGAAGATATAGACAAAACCTTAAAACTTAATTTTAGACTTTAAAAACTTTTGAAAACTGATTAAATCAACTTAAAAGAGTTTGACAATGTTTGGCTTGATGACCCAAAACAATTCTAACACTCTTTTGACCCATTTTAGCTCTTAACCCAAACACTCCTTTAAATTCTCAAAATTCGTTTTAAGCTTGAAACAGACTTAGAAAACTTATAAAAACTCAAAACAGATTAAGCATAAGGTTAACTAAGGACAATAAAGCAATTAAAACACAAAAATAAGCACTAAAATTAAGCAAACTAGATTAAGCAGTTTAAAGTAATATGATGACAGTTTTAACTTAAAACATGACTAAATGACTTCTAGGTTATAAGCAAGCATAAATAAGCAATTAACAACATAAATAAGTATAAATAAGAAGAGATAAGCAATAATAAGCAAAGAAACAGTAAATAAGATATAAAATGGAAAAGTGAGGACTTACAAAGCTCTAGCTTGTTTAATAACAAGCTAGTAAAACAAGGGCATAAAGGCTCTTTAGAGCTTTGTCTACAAGCTCTAGCTTGTTTAACAACAAGCTAGTAAAACCCTATAAGCCCTTCCAAATCCGGATTATCTTCCAATTTAGCTTTTGAGTGATTTTGAATGAATAAAAGAAAAACCTTAAACATTTTTGCTATGAAGAAGCTAAACTGTTTTAAGAGACAGCTTAAGAGATATAAGAGCTTATATGAGCTTAACAAACATTTTTGAAAACATAAATTTTATTAATCATAAAAAGCAGAATTTAACATAAAACTCAGAATTTAATTAACACTTAAAAAACATTACAAGACTTTAAATAAAGTTACAATAAGCTAATATAAACTAATTTAAGCTGAAAATTACAATAAAAAGATAGATGCCTACAATTCTGCCCTAATAGACACTATTTATAGACGAATGAGAAGGTTCTAGGTCTTGGTGTGCTTCTTGTGCTTGTTGTGTGAGAGGCTTGAGAGCTCTTCATCTTGGCCTTTCATTCCAATCTTTAATCCATCTGAGCCTTTGATTCTAGTCATGTTCCATCAGCCAATTAAATAATATGGGATTTCCAAGGTGGATTTGTATTCTAGGGAAATGTGTTAGTGAGGTGTGAGTTTGTTTTGTCAGGTTGCAGGGAGAAATTAAAGAGACGGGTGAATAGTAGGTTTTGGCGGGAGAGTGGCTTAGGGGTTTGATTTGTAACGGGGTTAGGGGTAAAGGAATAACGATGTAAGGATCAGGGACTAACTGTGCAATAGTAAGGGACTAACTATGTTAGTCCTTAAGGACTAACGGTGAAAAGGTTGTAGGATAATTGGGCTAACAGGGTTATGGGCTATTAAAGTGGTTTAGGCTTTTTAATTTAGTTTGGGCCAGATTTTATTAATTGGATTTTAGGCTTTATAAAGACTTTTGATTTAATAGAAAAGCTTAATGGGCTGACTCGGCCCATTAGTTTTTGTCATTTAGTGAATATTCGATACATGCACAACACAAATAGCAAAACACACACATATTTCGCATTTTATATCCGTTTTTGGTCATTTAGGCTCATTTTTATATGTAAAAAGTATGTGTAATTAAGCACATACCACCTTCATAAATTCAACAATAAAAACAAACCTTGTAGATCCTAGATCGAGAGCCCCGTGGCTCTGATACCACCGGATAGAACTAATGCACTTGATAGTTCTTAGATTGTTTATAGCTTGAGAATGATTAGTTCTCATCTAGGATCATGAATAACAATGATTAATAAATTTGCACAGCGGAATAACAAAATAGAATCAAAGTTACTCTAACAAGGTTTTTTATCATTATCTTCTTTATGATACATGACTACTACAAGCCCCAATTCTACCTTGATCAATAGTAGAACGTGTTATCTAAACAATAACAAGGAATCAAAGATCCTTGAGGCTAAAACACTAAACCTAGGCGTCTCTTTAGAGTACTTGATGCCTAGAACACACACACTTTTTTGGATGTTCACATCTTGACACATAGAAAACTATACGACCTATATCTCTTTATATACTAGAGATATTATATTTACAAAGTATAAGTATTAGGAAACAACTAAATCTTCCTAACTTTTACAATTATCTTCTAGGAAATCTTTTGTAATCTTCCATCTTTTGAAGAATTCCTCCTTTGTCTTTTAAGTCCTTCATCTTTCATATGTTTTGTCTTATCAACTCAAATATAATTCCTAACAGAGACCAAGGCAGTTTACAGTATAACACCCTAAGGGATTACATCTTAACATACTTTAACGAAGAAATGAGTCATCTCACCCTTTACAACGTAAAGTGTCTCCAAGATTACACCGCAACATTCAAATTTACAAGAGATCATGTATCTAACTCAGCGTTACGGCGTAATAGAGGCGACAAGGTTACGCCGTAACATACTTTTATGCCTAAAAGATTGGATGCCTACGTAGCATGGTTACGGCGTAACATCCCATTAGGATTACGTCGTAAACCTTTCGAAGCCTATAAATAGATCCCTCCTCCGACTCATTTAGCATCACTCACCACCACCATTTTTAACACAGTTCTAAGGGGTGAACCAAACCCTTAAGGTTTGAAGCATTCCATCTGAAGGTCCTAGGGAGAAGCCACTAGCATACTTATTGTATTTAATCATTCATTTCATTCTCTGTAAGAATTATAATGATTTAATTCATGTCTTTATTCATTAATTCTTGCATTGCTATTACTATGAGCGGCTAAGCACTCCTAGTGCTGGCCTAACCATGTAGTTATTGTTGTTGTGATTATGATTTCCTATTTAATTGTTGTTCTGTTAGATATCCTTATAGCCTTTCATTGATCCTCATGTTTTGGTAGTATAGAGGGTGGCTTAGATCTTATTAATCCTAATATTAGACTTACCATGTTGAACCTGGGATTAGTGGGGTACTAGGGTAGCTTGACATCTATCCCTAGTGTAGGAATTAAACAGATTACCGCCTTTGTCACATTAAATACTTATAAAGCATGGGAACTCTTTCAGAGGGGGTTAATAATCGATTTAGATTATAGATTGGTCTTAAGGGTAGTTGGGGTTTAACCACTGCAAGCTTGGATTAGTGGGGTACTAGGATGCCATGCTCGTGTAATTGTAGGGGAATTTAGGATCACAAAGTAAGCATAGGACAAACCTTAAATGAAAATTTAGGTCTGTCGACATTAGAACCACTAATGGAACCTATAATTAAACATTGCATAGGAAAATGTAATCATAGCATTGGTAATGAAATGGTTAGGTTATCACGCCTTTCTCCCTGCTATCTTCTATCGATTTACTTTATTGTATTTACTTTTATGTAATTCTTAAAATCAACTTAAAACCATTTTTAAATCATGACAATAATCAAATTAAACTATTTAACCTTAGCTCTTGGGACAACCTCGGATTTACCAAGCTACTGCACTATATACGACCGGGTTCTCTGCCCGTAGTGCGTGTATCGGTAATCGAGTTTTATAAATTTAAAACTTGGTAAAAATATATTGAAAGCAAAATACGCATCAGTCCCAAATATATCTGAGGGCCGCCTAGCCACTTAGGGGGCTGCTACTAGACTAACGCTTTGATATTTGTCTTTTTATGGAGAAGGTTGAAACCGGTGTGGTGTTTTTTGTTTTGGGAGGAAAACCACATTTAAACTTTTATATTTGAATAAAAAATATTTTTATTAATAACAATATTTTGTATATTTTTTTGTAAAAATACATTTGTAGAAATTTAATGGTTAAGAGAAAATATTTTCTTGATCACTAATCATGTTTAATTATTTGTTTATTCATGCCTTAAGTGATTTACGTCGAAATAGAAATTTACGATTAATAACACATAAACGTTTATTTTTATCGTAGACGTTTTTACATTTTGTCATTTTCAAAACATAGAGGAGTCAAAAAATATAAATAACGTGTTTAGGCATTATTTGTATTAACAATCTCCCCCTTTTTGATGATGACAAAATTTAAACTCATTTTAGATAAAAATAAAATTTTGCAAGTTATTAATGAGTTATGATCCGTTTCTCCACTTTTTTGTCGAATCAAAAAATGTTGATTGTCGAGTAGAGAAAGAAAGAAGTCGACAATACCAAGACTCCCCCTTGATGGATACTTCCCCTCGTTTGGGGCACCAAGGGATCGAGCTTATGTGATTTTGCTACAAAAATGAGTTAGAAGAAGAGATATTTCTAACTAGTAGGAATGATTATGACAAATATATACATGGCTAATAGAGATATAGAAGAAATAACCATAATGCATTCACATCATTCATAATAACAATAACCATTCATTCATAATAGATTAAAATCATACTAGAAGAGTATGAATATTACAAGACTAGGAATTAAGCATAGAAGCATAATCATAAAGAAACATTAAACTAAGACTAAACTAGTTGATTCTTGGTGTCTAGGAGATGCCACAAGCAAAAGATGGGTTGATAACACTCCAAATATACATAAAGTATCCCTCAAAAAATGTGAAATATGTATGTTAACGCATGAAATATTGCAAGTTTGGTTGTTTGTTGGTACAATAATTGTTTCAGGACCAAGAATGACGAGAAGGACCAAAAGTGTCAAAGAAATCCGTTAAAAGCACTAACGGTCGTTGAAGGAAGAATCTAGAAGGTAAATAAATGAAGAATTAATGAAAAGAGCCTAAGTGCGGTGCACTTGTCCTATGTGCGGCGTACTTCATGGTGGGATAAATGTTATTTAAAGAAGAAGGAAGGTGTGGCGCACTTAGCCTAAGTGCGGCGCACATTCTCCTGCAGTTACAAGGAAATGATTATGATTGATAGAAACAAGAGACCTTCCAAATTACCTTAATACCAACTGAGACCCTAATCTTGTGCTATAAATAGGGCACAAAATTCAGTGTTTTATCATCCCATTTCTTATAATCATCTCTTAATAATCATTAGAAGTTCTTAGGGAAGTTTTTCTAGTGAGTTAGAAGTTTTTCTTAGGAAACTTGAAGTATTGTTTGAATTTTCATAGTTTCCAGATTGTAATTATGCCAGAGTTATGAAATTCAGGCCAAAGGTAGTGGAGGATTAGTTTCACTAGTAGAAATTCTAGTTAACTAGTGTTTGGATCGAGAAAGTTCTTGTAATAAACCATACAATTTGCTTGTGGACTCGGTATAAACACGTTATTCCCTTTGGTTATCATGTTTTCTGAATCTATGATGCTTATTATGTGTTTTGTTGCTATGAACATGGAGTAGTAATTTATATTTAATTGGGCTATCATGATATATGTTATGAACAAGTTTTAGCATAATGCTTATGAATGTGATGATAATGAATTCGATGTTTAAATATCCGGTAACTTGTTGGTGTTTGATTATTCATAATTGTTGGAGATAGGTTGAAATATTCCATCAATATGTCTATAGTTCGCATTGTTTGTCTATGGCAATTCGATACTAGTTTTGGGAGAATTAACTTGTGAAATATTTATCAACCAGGAAATGAAGATGTTTAACACTTGATCATATGTCTAACGAACTTGATTAAGGGAAATTATCATTATCATATTCATACTTGAATCAATCTTAATGCATTTTATATATTGAAGATTAAAGGCCGAAAGGATTCTCTAACATATGAAATAGTTAATTGTATGAATGATTACCTATCTTTTCATGCTTTTATGCTTAAATTCATGTTTTCTTGATTGTTTGCTTGTTCATGATCATTGCTCTAAGTCCAAATAAATATTACCTTTAATCTTGAAATACTTTGAAATCTTTAGATCGTGACAGTCTATAAGATAAAACTTTTCATAATACAATCGACCCTTTTAAGAATTACCAATCACGTGGAATGACCTAGTCTTACCCTTAACCTATACTATAAATGGGGGTTTATACTTTACCCGTGTGTTAGTTGGAAATTGGATAAAACTGGAATTATAAATTTAAAGCTTTTGAAACACATCATGGAAAATTAAACACAATATAGTATTTAATAATGCTGAGGTGAGAAGGGAGAAGATGGTGACACATTGTTTGGTTGTGGTGGTACATAATATAGAGGACGAGTGAGAAGGAATTGAATGAAGTCAAGTTCATCTCTTATTGATTGGAATTGATTACGGGTGTTCATGCAACAATGGCAAAAGCTAGAGTGAAAGTTAACTTGGTCAAGAGTAGTGGGGTAAATAAGAGGTGGTGAAGGAGAGCATGGAGATGGTGGTATTTAAGAGTAGGCATTAGTTGCATGTTAGAGGTTTGTTTCTAAAAGTTGAGAGATGTGTTGTAATCGATTTGCCATTTGTTCCTCATTGAGGAAAGATGATAGAGGAGGTTGAGGGTTATTCCTTGGTGGTGATGGAGGTGAAGGGTTTTGAGAAGGTGTTGATGATTGAGGTGCATGAGTGGTTTTTCTCCAAACATGTCTAACCAAAATTCTAGGTTGGAAGGTTTAGACCATGTAGAAAGAAGAAAAAGGTGGTGAATGATGAAGTTGATTAGTGGTTTAAATATTAGGAGGAGGAAGAGGATATGGAAAAGCATGGTATTAGATGAAAAAGTGGTAAAAATGTGTGTGTCTAAACAGAGAAATGACAGATGAGTCTAGGATAGAGAGGGTCAAGTTTGCAGAAAAAGAGAACAGTGAAAAATTTGTTTCTCTCCTAAAGGAGGTCCCCTAAATACCGACGGTCTCATATATGTTAGGGGGCCACCCAATGTATTTGGTGGCCGTTTTCTGGGGATGAAGATTTTTTTCCAAAATTCTCAGTTTATCACTTTAGTGCAGAAAATTTAAAGATAGTGACAATAAGTTGTGGCAAGTCCTATTTCTCAAGAATCAACTAATTCTTACTTTGTCATCTAGATGTAATAAAGCTATTTGATAATGCTCCAAATATACATAAAATATCCCTCAAAATGTGTGAAATATATATGTTAATGCATGAAATATTGCATGTTTAGTTGCTTGTTGGTAACATATTTATTTCAGGACCAAGAATGACAAAAAGGACTAAAAGCAAAATGATATTCCATTAAATACACTAACGGTTGTCAAGAGAAGAATCTAGAAGTGAAGATTTAATGAAAAATGCCAAAGTACGGCGTACTTTGAAGCGGGATAAATACAATTTAATGAACAGGCCAAGTGCGGCGCCCAAATTATTTTGTGCGGCATACTTCAACCTAGATTTACTAAAAATCATAATGATTGCATTTATGGTGCAACCTTTCACTTGGTCACTTCCACCAACTAAAGCCCTCCCCTCAGCTATAAAAGGATAATGAAATCAGCATCTTAAATCATCCATTCTCTTCTCAATCTCTCTATTCTTCACTTAGTAAAAGTATTTCCATTTTAGAAGAAGTAGCAAGAAGTTTTGGGGAATAGTTAAAGTTGTTCTTAAAACTTCAAAATTTCCAGGTTCCAAATCATTCAAGGAGGTTGAATTCAAGCTAAAAGAGGCTGTGACATAGTTGTTAATAGTTTGTAGTTGAATTTCTGGGTTTCTTATAGTTTCATTCGGGGAAACTATTGTAAAATAATCATCATTTGCTTGTGGAATCGGTATAAACACGTTTCTTCATTTTAATATTATGTATACTGAATCTATCAAGCTTATTATGTTTTTACCTCCATGGTTATGTAGTAGTTGTTCATGTTTATTTGGGAATCACAAGGGTGATATGTATCAAACTTGGATAAACTAATGATTTTTGGCATTAATAAATATGAACTTGATATTTTTATACTTGGATCTTTAATCATCATTTGATCATCACTTAGTCCAGATATAGGTCGAAAGAATCCGACTTCATGATTGGTTTCTAGTTGTTTGTCTATGAACAACTCGATCTTAGCCTTGTGATGATTGGCTAATTAAATGATCATTAACCCAAGAATAAAATGGTTTAACGCTCAACCTCATGTCTAACGAACTTGGTTGAGCAAGTTTATATTTATTACTTCCAAACGCGAATCAAACTTAAATCATTTTTCATAATTAAAAGTAAAGGACGAAAGGATTTTTAATTTTGAGAAATAGACAATCTTTTAAGTAAACTACCCATATCTTCAATCGGTTATGCTAAAACTCATGAACTCATTATCTCCCCAAGTTTGTTCTTAATTACTCTCGTCTCCCAAATAAGCATTGTTTTAATCTTGACTTTTCTTAAACATACCAACTTTTCTTAAAAATTACCAATCCCGTGGAACGATATGGTCTTACCTAACTACATACGTGGGTTATACTTTTAACTGTGTGTTTCCATATAATAAATCGGTATTTTCAGTCTTATAAATTTAAAGCTTTTTAAACAAATAAAAAGTTTTTGGCGCCTGTTGTCGGAGATTGAAATCATTCTTAGTTAAGTCATTACTATTTTACAAACCTAAATTATCAAATCCCCGTACAGTTTTCTAGCAAACTGACCCAAAAATTTGTTTTTCTTCAGAAAGTGCGCCGAACAATCATTTTGTGCGACGGTTTTCCTGCATTTCCAGAAATTACGACGTACTTTTTCCATGTACGTCGCACTTCCTGCAAAAAATTCACAAACAATCAAATTTCAAAAAGAACCAAAAACCAAAAACCCTTTTTCAAACTATAAAATCAACTTTGAAGAACATGTAGAATTTATTCCTTGTGTTTGAAATTGTTGAAATTTTGTATTTACAAAAATCGTACATTATAATGGAAAGATTCAAAAAAACATTACCTTATCACTTATATGATTAAACCTCTGAATGTTTATGTGCTATTCTTAGTTGCCAATTGTTACTTGTTTAATTATGCTTATTTAAATAATGATAATGATCATTTGATAAAAATTAAAACAAAACTTTATTACCTTCATCATTACTATATGACTATATATGTGTTTAATAATATGTTAACTGGTGTCTTTAATATGTCCATTAAGAGAAAAAACAGATTTAATTATAAAGTTATAAAAGTGAAACATTTTAAAAAGTTTGTAACTGAAAATCAAAAAAGTACGGCGTACTTACTTCTAAGTACGCTGGTTTTCCTAGAAAAACATAAAAAATTTGAAAAATCTCAGGAAGTACGCCACACTTTATTCCAAGTGCGACGCACTTTGCCGCTTTGACAATCAAAAAATATTTATATCTTAATTTTCTTAGATAAATTGCTCCGTTTATTAATTGCTATCTGTTTATTAATATTATGTAAATGTAAAAAAGTATTATTACCTATTTTAACTAACCCACTAATGGTTGTTCTATTGTTGTGTTGTTCTATAAAAGTTATGGATCCAAATTTGAGTGTTGGAAAAACTTACCTAGGAGAGAATATCATTGAGTTATCAACTGAAAATACTGAAGGACATGAAGACTGGAATTCTCCCGAATTTCAAGATACGGCTAACAGTGGAGGAAAAAAGAAACAAAGGCACTCATTTTTCATAAAATGGAGACCGAGGAGATTAGCGACAGATATGTGGCACCATGTTTCATCAATGGATTAGAAGCGTATGACGGTGAGATAAATCTAGAAAAAGAAGAAAACGTGATCTCAAATGAATTGGCTGTGAAATTATGTTTGGATCATATGGTGAAATATGGACACAAAGTGGTTAAAAAGGAGTTGATCGTAGCATTAAGAGGAGAAATTTACTTTGTAAAATTCAAAATCAACCCTGAAGAGGACGATGTCAAACCAGGGGTGGTTCTTGGAAGGTCATTCATGCGTCTAAAGAAACAAAAAAGATTGATTATGACTGGGATCTCTTGTTGGATGATCTTGACTTTAGGGATATTCTAGAAATTGAAGGAGTTGAAATCCCGCCATTCGTGTGTAAAATGGGAAGGAACAGTAGAAACAAGAGAAAGCAACTAGATAAATACCAAATGATCTATTCTAATATAGAACCATCATTGTCTACTGAATAACCATTAACTTAGGAAGAAGCTAAAAGAGAGGCACTAGCTATTGATATTTGCAGAAGATTTGCTATACTAGAGGAGGAAAGACCAGTGAATAAAACTATGGCATATACTGACAAGTATAAAAAGTTACTTGATGAGATTTGTTTAGATAAGATGAAACTAGATGGAGAGATGACGAAAGAGGAAGAAGAGGCTATAATCAAGGTCAAAGCAGTAGCATTAATAGAGAAGGAGGATCCTAGAGCGTTTGTTATCCCGATCCGACTGGAAGATAAGATCAAATTCAATGCATTAGATGACACGGGTTCCGATATAAATGTCGTGCCATACCGTGTTTATAAGGAACTAGGCAGAGAGGAATTAAAGAATGTAAACAGAGGAATTACAATGTTGAACCATTCAAAGGCAGAGCTTATGAGGCTTCTTAAGGATGTTCTGTGCCAGGTAGGCGTAACTACTATCATCGTAAAATATCTCATTTTGGAAATGCCTATTGAAAAAGACACACCCATACTCATTGGGAGAGGATTTTTGTACACCTGTGGTAGCATTTTGAACACAATAGAAATGATCACATCTACCTTTGATGGAATTTTCCATCAAACGTTCCATGCAACTAAGACAAGTTTGATACTAAAGAGAGTAATAGTGATGATGAGGAAGATTATGTAATCCAAAGGAACAAATTTGGAGCACCAGTATATGGACCAAAACCAGCTAAATACCTTAATTGTCATGATCTGTTAGACCGATCTATAGCATTAAAAAGGTATTGAACCCATTCAGGTAGATCCATATGTTGAAAAAGGCTGTCAGTTTTGTTGGATCTTTACCTGTTGCATTACATCGTAAGGATTGGAAACCGGAATATACAGGAAATCATTATAAGAAGGAAGAATGGGACAGATAATGGCACGCTGAGACCAGACTAACCGATCCCTATGGAAATGTGTATGATTAAGGTTTTGTAACAAAGAAAACAAGCATAAGGTTGTCTAAGTATCATAAATTGAGTGACATCATGTCTCCCAATTGGTTTCAAGAATGAAGAACCGAAAACTAAGTTGGAAATAATGGAGTAACTATGTGCTCCTGGTTTTTTTCTTTTTAATGTTGAGTCGAATAAAGTCAATTGTATAAATCCATAATGGATTGCATTTGATATATGAACATTAGTCCAATAATGTTAATAGTAAAAGAGTCAGATTGATGGATAGAAATATTTATGTTTGAAATTATGTTAGCCTTAAAATATGTTAACTTATCTAGAATTACATTAGTTGATAAATAGCCAAACACGCAAGGACTAGATTATACTATTTAGTATAGTTTAGTTGTGTTTGGACTATAAATACCCCTCCATACTTCCATGGAGGGGCGAGGATTCAATATGTAGCATCTCATAAGTGTCAAAGTGTGTGTGTATGTTCTTTCTCTGTCTAAAACACATACACATCTTTTCTTTTTCTCTCTCTAAATAATATGGCTTACTTCTTGTTCAATCCTCCCCGACCTCCGGATCATCTTGTTTAGCTAGTGTTTCTTATCATGTACAATTGGTATCTAGAGCTAACCATGGGTGTATTCTATTTGTGCGTGTTATGTTTGTGGTTTTGTTGTGGTGTCGAGCCTTGTTTTTTTCTTTCTTTTGTCGATTTTTTAAAAGTTTTAGTGATTTTTTTTTGGGTCGATTTGTGATTCCGAAAAAATGATATCATAAACATTTTCTTTAAAATTTGTTTTGTCTCATACAATCACATTCTTAATTTTTTATAACGTTTTCTGTTTTAAACATTTCTTTCTTTTTCTGTTGTCGTCATCTTCTTTTTCTATTTTATTGTTGCTATTTGTTGTGGTACGACAAACACAAGGACGAAGACAAGTTGTTCTCTGTTTTGGTGTTCATTGTTATCGACAACGACAAGACTACATGGTTGAAGATTGTTTTGGTGTGTGCTGAAAACGGTACAAAAATGTGTGTTCAAGGTGTTTGATGCTTTGTCAAACCGAACTAGTTCACGCCTTCATCAACCGAACGAGTTCAAACGAATAGAAGCCAAACTAGTCACTTGCCAAGGCAGAACTGATCTAAACGTTCTCCTATGAAGACCGAACTAGTCATTTAAAACAAAAACCGAACCAGTCTTCAGTGTGAACCAAACTAAACATGTCTAGTGTGAACCGATCTAAACCATTCCTTTGACAACTGAACTAGTCAAGCATTCTTTATAACCGAACTAATTCAAATAAGAACAAAATCTATACATGTTTAATTTTTTTTTTTTTGGTTTCGTATGACAGTTTATTACGGGATGTATAACATATACCGTTGTGATCGTGATCCTTTTTCGATCATCGTGGTATATATATTTTTTACTGACGATCACCGTACAATTTCGTGAGAAAGAAAAGTTAACAGTTACTATTTCTAAATTTGAAATGAAGGAGATGACGTGCATGGAGGGAAAATGTTTATTTTTATAAACTTATTTTGAAATTTATAAGTTTGGTCCCTGGATTTCATGATTAATTCACAATTCATCCTTTAGTTGTTTATTAAACCTCATTGTTGAAACTTAATAGCACTGTTAGTCCTTACAAGTTATAATTCAGATGTTAGCCATCCAATGTAAACCGCTATTGCACCGTTAGTCCCCACATTCATAATTAACAATCGTTAATCATTCAAAGCCCAAAAAGAATACAACAAACACGATATATAACGATCCTAATAAGATTCACTAAAATGTCAAAACGGCCAAAGATTCGAATTACAATGACAATTGATCACGGAGTTGATTTTGTATGCCTTATTTGAGATTGAAGTGGGTTTCATGAAGGCGTCTACTTATTTCATCATCGAGACTTCCTTCTACTTTCTACCCCTTTTCTTCAAACCCAATCTATCAATTGATGACTTGCTTGAACGTATACAGCTATGATTGAGACTTGGATTATCTAGTTATTTCCTAATGTAAGGAGTTACATTGTGGTGCTCACGGGTTATAGCTATCACTTAAAGGAGTTACATTGTAGTACTCAGTGTCACACGCAGAAGTCGATGTGGATAATTTCAAGAGGTGTTGTACTTCTTATACTTTTCTGGCTAAGTATAGAGTACTTATAGATTTAATCTTGCATTGTTCTTCAATCAACAATAGTGCAAGATTAAGTAACAAATTTGGGGTATTCTACTTCAGTTTTAAGTTTGGTATATTGGGTTTACTTCATCAAGTGGTCACAACAATAGCCGACAGAATAAGAGGTTGGTAAGTTAGCCAGAGAGATTAAAGGTAGAGATGTGTTAGGAATTATGGACTTCTATAACTTAGTACTGCTGATTCAATTTAATACTACTAGCTTTGGAAGTTAGTACTGTTGGTTTAACTTGATGCTGTTATTGAAGAACTTAGAAAATAGTCTAAGTCATTAGTGCTGCTAGTTAATAGTTAGTGCTGCCAGTACAAATGTTAGTATTGCCAGTTTAGTTAGTACTGTTAGTTAATATTTTATACTGTTAGTATTATATAGTTAGTACTGCTAAAGTGATATGCATGAGTTATATTAGGAATAGATATGCATGATCACTTGACGCGTTTTGTAAGCCTATTAGGGTTTCCTTAGTGTATAAAAGGAACCCTACGGCATAGTTAGAGATATCAATTTTCATAGTAAACATATATCAATTTATAGTTACTTATTCTGTAACCTAGGCAGAATATTTGCAATCAATATATTCAAGTTAGTATTCATTGTTCTTCTTAGTATTGCAAGTTAGATTCCATAAACTGTATCGTATTCACAATCATAGTTTGTCATATAGTTAGTTTGGATTTATCCGAGTTAACTAAGCTTTAACAAGCTAAAGAAGATCCATTTCATTGAGACTTCACAAGTGGTATCAGAGCTTGTGGAGAAACTCTGAATAAGAAGAACTTTATCAGATCTAGATCTCTTCCTATAATACAAAATGTCTGGTGAAGAACCTACAACACAAATAGCACCAGTAGAATCTCCTTAAATGATGTCTACTGTAAAACTTCCTATCCTCAAGAAGGGTGAATATACCCTTTGGAGCACGAGGATGGAGCAGTATCTCACTAACACAGATTATAGTTTGTGGCAAGTGATCTTGAATGGTGATAGTCCTATATAAGTAACAACTAATGAAAAAGGTATTGAAACTAAAGTACCTCCAAAGACTGCTCAAGCACTATTACAAAGACAAAGAGAAAGAAAAGCTAAAAGTATTTTGCTTTTGGCTATTCCTGATGAGTATCAACTAAGGTTCCATGGAATAAAGGATGCAAAATCTCTATGGGCTGCTATGAAGAGTATATTTGGTGGCAATGTTGAATCTAAGAAGATGCGGAAGACTGTTTTGAAGCAACAATTTGAAAACTTTTATGTATTTGACACAGAAGGCTTAGATAAAGCATATGATAGGTTTCAAAAACTTATCAGCCTTCTAGAAGTTCATGGTGCAGTTGTTCCTAATGAAGATGCAAATTATAAATTTTTAAAAGCTCTACCTTCATCATGGAACAATGTAGCCTTGATTATCAGGAACAAAGACGGTATAAATGATTTGGATATTTATGATCTATACAATAACCTAAAAGTGTTTGAATCTAATATCAAAGGTTCCTATGGATCATCTTCAAACTCTTAGAATGTGTCCTTTCTATCTGCAGAAGATACTAGCAGCAGTAACGAAGTTAATACTGCTAATAGTGTTTCTACTGCATCAGGCCATAATTCTTAGGGACAAGCCTCTTCATCATCATATACTGATGATATAATGTTCTCATTCTTTGCTAATCAGTCAAATAGTCCACAACTAGATGATAAAGACATAGAGCAGATTGATCATGATGATTTAGAAGAAATGGATCTTAAATGGCAGGTGGCCATGCTCTTTATGAGAGTTAAGCGATTTTATAAGAAGACTGGAAGAAAGTTAATCTTCAAAGGGAAAGAACCTGTAGGTTTTGATAAAACTAAGGTTGAATGCTTTAACTGTCATAGAAGGGGCCATTTTGCAAGGTAATGTAGAGCACCAAGAAATCAGGGAAACAGGAATAGAGATGCAGGGTATAAGAGCAGGGACAACACTATAAGGATTATACCGGTAGAGACCTCTAATACATTGGTTGTTCAGGATAATGCTTTGATTGTCCAAGATGGGTTGGGATATGACTGGAGTTATATAGCTCAAGATGAACCAACTTTGTTTGCTCTCATGGCCTACACTTCAAACTCCCCAAGGTCTGACACAGAGGTATAATCTTGTTCTAAAAACTGTGTAAAAGCATATGAAAAACTTCAAAAACGGTTGGATGAATAGCGACAAACTCTTAGTAAGGCTAATCTAGAAATTATAGCTTATCAGTTAGGCCTAGAATCTATAGAGGCACAATTAGTTATTCATCAGAAAAATGAAGCTGTCTATGAAGAAAAGATTTCAATCTTAGAATTTGAAGTAAAAGACAAAAGTAATGCTATAACTAGACTCAAAAATCGGTTAGATGAAACCTTAAGAGAAAAAGATGATTTAAAAGCTAAACTAGAACAGTATGAAACATCTTATAAAAAACTTAAATAAACTGATTAATAGTCAAATAAGTTCTAAAGATAAAACTGGTCTAGGATATGGAGATCAATTAAATGAAAATGA
>BQNB010013734.1:4039-76573 GCA_026074375.1 Tanacetum coccineum
TTGACTTTTGATGGGTTTTGTCACCAAACCTTCCGTGCTGCAAGATCCGATGTCATGAGAAACGCAGAAAGTGATAGCGACAACGAGAAAGAGTACCAGATAAAAAGGAATAAGTTTGGAGCACTGATATATGGTCTGAAACCTGCACCATATCTGAATTGTAACGATCCAACTGAGCGATCGTTAGCTATACAAACAGTAACTAACCCATTCCGGAAAATTAGTGTTAGGACGAAGGAGGTTAGTTTCCTTGGTTCATTACCAGTACCATTAAAGTACGTTAACTGGAAACCTGATTATAAAGGTTCTTATACAGAAGAAGAAGAAGCAATAGGACAATGGCGTACTGAGATAAGGTTAATTGATCCATATGGAAATATTTATATTCAAGGATTCAAAACCAAGAAAATGGACCAAAAGTTGTCAAAGTATCATAAGTTGAGTGACATCATGTCACCCAATTGGTTTGTGGAGTAAAGAGTTAGACCAAGTTAGAATAAATGAGGGAACCTATGTACTCCTATAACTATTTTTACTTTTTTTGTTGAGTCTTAAATAAAATCATTTATATATATCCATTAGGGATTACATTTGATGTACAGACATTAGTCCGATGAATATTAGTATTAAGTTAATGTGATAGATTGAAATTATGTTTAAATTATGAAGTTTGCAAAACAAGTTTTGTGTAATCTATATATATAATATATAAATTCTAAAAAAAGAGGGGAAAAGTACACCGCACTTCAGGGAAGTGCGCTACACTTTATGGCGGTTTTTCCATATATTAACTTACCAAACACGATTTAACTCATTATAAAAACTCACACACTCACCAAAACAGCTGGGGTTCTCACAAAAACAAAGGAAATTTTAAAAAGGATCAATCTACCAATTTTTTAATCATGCCTAGGGTATGTTTATATCATTTCTTAACTTGTTTATTATCGATTTGTTTAATTTCTTGTTCATTAGGGTTAAGTATAATTAAATCAGGGAAAATCAAATACATGTTTCGTATGAACAATTGACCCATTGAATTAAGATATTTAGGAGCTATTTAACACATGCATGCTTAATATTGATAGATCTAAAAACACTGTTCATATTATGAATTTACCTTTTAAAATAAATTGTTTGAAAATCATAAAAATTTCACCAGCCCAGAAAGTATGCCGGTTTTATCTCAAAACCACCGCACTTTTCCTAAAATCCCAGAAAGTACATCGCACTTCAGGGAAGTGCGCCGCACATCTTACACCAGAAAGTTACATAATGTTTTAAAAACTATCAAAACCATGACCATTTATACCAAATCATTTCTAACATTACTATACACTTTATAGTTGATTGGTTTTTATGTGTAGACTATGGGAACACATGATGATGAGGCTGGATTGTCAAGATCCAAACGCTCTTGACAACATAAAATCATGGAAGAGGTATTGCTTCCACAAGTTCACCATGAGTTCTTGCTATGGGAAGGTTGCAACAGAGAAGCAAAGTCGAGGTATAACACTAGATTAGCCAACTTGCTTCCTAGACACATTTACTCGACGTGTGTGGTGAATTGGGATGTACTAAACAGAATGGGTTGTGATGGAGAGATTGATGACATGTTGAGAATTAAGTTGCGTGAAGCTGAATCCAATGAGGAAATATTTACTTATGTGGCGTGGATACGAGCTTTTAACATCAATGAACCAATTTATGCAGAGCTTTGCCATGAGTTTTATTCAACTTATGAATTTGATGAAGTATGTGCTGACGATGAATTGCAAACCAAGAAGATAATCAAGTTTAGACTTGGTGGACGTTCTCATAATTTGACTTTGTTGGAGTTTGCACGTAGATTGGGATTGAATCATGTTAATGATCAGTATTATTAGTAGTACCCACCTCCGCCACCACAGTATCCACCGTAGTATCAGCAGCAGCAAGATGATGATGAGTAGTGTCGAGACGACACGAGTTGGTTGTGTGACCGCATGTTTTGGGTCACGTGTGTTTCAAAAACAATTTCCTTCAAAACATTATTATTATTATTATTATTATTACTATTATGGTGTGTAAAAAGCCTCTGTTGACATTTAAAACAATATTATCGTACTTTCTTCAAATAATTAATTAGGATTATTATTATTATTTGTGTGTGCTATATTTATATTTGTAACAGGGAAAAGAAAGAAAAAAAGAAGGGCGCGAGATGGAAATGGAGCGAGCAAAAGATTTAAGTAATTCTTCATAAGTGAAGTATTATTTCACTTTTCCATTTTATCTTTCTCTATAATATTTCCACATTGGGGACAATGCTCATATTAAGTATGGGGGAGATAAACTAGAAAAGTTAAGAAAATAAAGTTAAATGAATTTTTGAAAAATAACATTTTATTGATCACATATAAGCAACCTGACTTTGAATTGATAACATTACTAGCATATTTATACCACCCACAATATAGTGAGGATTAGATCTTAAGAATTCGAGTATCCATCTTTGATACCTAAGATGGTTTTATCTTTAGCTTTCTCGAGTTAAGGTTTGATTGCAATTGCAAGTGTCTCATCCGTCGTTACGACTGTGTATTTGTGGTTTGTCGCCTTTTCTGAAGCATTGGTATCGATTTAAAATTATATGAGTGTGCCGGTGATTTGTTAATTCTAGAACTTGTGCTTGAAATCTTTATGAGACGGCAGTAGGAACGCGTTCGCGTGTTATAAATATTTTACTGATTAGGAGGTGATATAATATATATAAGTAAACAATAATTTTGTTCAAGAAAATTTTTAATAAAATTATCTGAAATTTTATCCGTACGAATTGAAGAACGTAAATGTTGATATTGCTGTTTAAATGAAGTGCGAAGGTTGCAAACTTCTAAGTTCGTTTGAAGTAGTGTACTTATCCTAAGTATGAGGGAAAGCAAGTTTCCCCCAACCCTAGTGAAGTCGATGTAAAAAAAGATAATGTTGTGAAGGAATAGTTGGTTACATTACAGATAAGATCAATTACGATTTTATTACAAACCTTTTTCAATAAATAATAAATAATATCACTAAATAGGTTACCTCTTTTAATGTTTATGTTTGGTGCTTACGCCATGTAGGTGAAATTTAGTTTCTTGTACAAGCCTATGGTAATTTAAACATTTCATGACTGCGCGTATGAGTGACTTTCGTTTACTATCCATTTTACTAAACTAAGTGAGTGTAAAAGAATCAATCATGACTGCGCTATGAAGTTGGCTTCCGTTTACTATCCACTAACTAAATTGAGCGAGTGTTGAAAAGAATCTTATCTATATAAAAATCGTGAGTTGCTTTGTCGCTTTATCTATGCATTAGATCATTTAATTGTGATTTGTAAAACAAATATACTTTCGCTTTGATTGCTTGAGGGAAAGCAATAAGCTAAGTATGGGGGATTTGATAACGCTCATAAAATATCCCTCGAAAATACATAAAATATATATGTTAACACATGAAATATTGCAAAATAATCGTTTCAGGACCAAAAATGAAGAAAAGGACTAAAACGTGCAAAGAAATTCCGTTAAATGCACTAACGATCGTTATAAGAAGGATCTAGAAGAGAATCTAATGAAGAGTTAATGAACGAGGTCAAAGTGCGGCGCACTTTCCCTAAGTGCGGCGTACTTCGAAGTGGAGTAAATGCAATTTAATTACACACCAAATGCGGCGCACAATTTTCCAAGTGCGGCGCACTTCACCTTCAGTTACTCAAAGATAATAATGATTGCCATTATTGATGCAACCCTTGGCTTGCCATTTCCCACAACTGATGATCACTCCTCACCTAAAAATAAGCCACGAAGTTGAGGCTCAAAGCATCCAATTCAACACTTCTCAATCTCAATTCATCTCATCTTAGATCAAGAATAGTTAGGAAGAAGTTCTAGTGGGATTGTTGAAGAATCACCTTGTTCTTCATCACATTCCGGGTTATAATAAAAAGAAGATACTATTTGATCTCAGAAGTTATGCTAAAGAGTTGTTATAGTCGTTATAGTGAAATTACAAGTTGTTATAATATCCGTTCGAAGGAAGATTCTTGTAAGAACCATTTGCCATTAAATTTGGTATAAACATGTTTCCCTACTTTTATATCATGAATTCTGAATTGATCATGTTTATTATGTGTTTTGATTCTATGAATATGGAGTAGTTTAACATGTTTGTTTGGGTATTATGAGGAAACTATGGATCTAACTTGGATAAACTAATGAATTTGGAAATTATTAATATGAACTTGATATTTTTACACTTGGATCTCTTAATCATCATACTAACCCGGATATAGGTCGAAAGACTCCGGCTATATGTTTGGTTTCCAAGTTGTTTGTCTTTGACAACTAGATTTTAGCCTTGTGATGATTGGCTAATAAAATGATCACTAACCGAGGATAAAAAGGTTTAACGCTTAACCTCATGTCTAACGAACTTGGTTAAGAAAGTCCATATTCCTATTTTCCAAACATGAATCGAACTCAAAGCATTTTTGTAATCAAAGGTAAAGGCCGGAAGGATTTTTGATTATAATAAATAGACAATTATTTTAGTAAACTAACCGTTTCTTTAATCGATTATACTTTAATTCTTGAACCTATTATACATCCAAGTTTATCTATATTTGTTCTCATCCCCTAAGCAAACACACCATTTTATATCTTGAATTTGAATCATTATCTTTAGATCGTGACAGTCTATTAGATAAACCCTTTCGTAATATAATCGACCATTTCTAAGAATAGCCAATTCCGTGGAACGACCTGGTCTTACTCTAAACCTATACTATAAACAGGGGTTTATACTTTACCCGTGTGTTAGTTGGAAATCGGATAAAAGCTAGAATTATAAATTTAAAACTTTTATAACACATCAAACCTATAAATAAAACACACATTTCTTTAGCTTGCCACCCCTCCTAATTGATATTAAAGGCCTCCATCACTGAAAATAAGCATCTGTCAAACCAGGTCGCGGATAGCAAAACTCATTTTTTCCTTGACTAGCTGGATGCGGATGTCGAGGACCCGTTGTCGTCTTGATATGTAGAAAATGAGACGTCAGCGTTGTTACTGGGAGATACATAAGCACCGACTTTGTGGTCTCTGATGAGAGGGTAAGAGAAAATTTATACCATTATCATGAATAAAATTTATACCATTATCATGAACATGAACATAACATTTACCTCAAGTGCTAACACATGGTTTTCGCAGGGGAATGTAATGCATTGCACGGCAAAGTGCAATCTACCACCATCTGTACGTGACAATGGTTCTTCAGATTTAGAATCTCTTCTGTCACTACCATCATTAGACGATGAATCATCGTTTTTATGCTGATGTGACTCCTTGAATTGATGCAAGAAACTCCCATCGTTGCTGAACTTTTATAAGTTGGACAATGCGGAAGAAATAACACGAACGTGCTTAACAGACATGCTTTGACCTCTCCGCTTGCCTCATGAAAAAAATTCGTCGCGCCTGGGCACCCTCATTTTAGCAAGCATTTCCTTCTGGCTATCGTCCCTTTCAGTCTCTTGATATCAACACATAATAAAGAATAATCCGTAAATTACTAAATGCAACCGGTTGATATCATCCAACCCCTAGCAGAGCTATCTCTCTCTTTGTTCTCGGCTCTTTGTGAAAGCAATTTCTCCATTATTTACAAGTCACATGGGATCTTTTTAATCCCTTAATTTCCATCTTGCTTTCATTATATATATATATATATATATATGAATCCCAATTCGAGTCTTGGAAAAATTTGCTTAGGAGAAAACATTGTTGAAATTTCGAGTGACAAGGTTAAAGGATCTGGAGATTGGAATTCTTCAGAATTTCAAGACACTGCTAACAGTGGACAAATAAAGGAAACGAAAGCTATGGTTTTTCACCAGATAGATACCAAAGAAGTTAGCAATAGATTCATGGCACCATCGTGTTGTCAATGGGTTGGAACTTATGGATGGGAAATTCAATCTTGGAAGTAGAGGAGAACATGATCTCAAACGAATATGCAGTAAAGTTATGCCTGGAACATGAGGTTAAAAGAGGAAATAAAACAGTTAAGAAGGAGCTCATTATTGTACTAAGAGGTGAAATCTATTTTGTGAAGTTCATTATCAACTTAGATGAAGATGATGTTGAACCAGGGGTGATTTTCGGAAGATCATTCCTACGTATGACCAAAGAAATCGCTGATTTCGGGGCTGGAAGTATCACAATATACCCTGATATTGATCTATTTTTGGGAGATATTGAAGAAGAAGAAAAGAGTTTGGATGATTGGGACCAATTGCTTGATTTTAATACAGATGACATACCACTGTTGGGTAAAGAAAAACTTTCGCCATTTTATGTGCAAAAATGGGGAAAAGCTGCCGTAACTAAAAGGAAATCAATGAAGAATGTCTGAGGTTTGTTTATAAGGATATAGAAACTTTTCAATTCAGCTGGTGGTCTTTTAACTCAGAAGAGAGAGCAAAAAGAAGCATTGAGCAATCAGAATAAAGCAAAGTTTGCTTTATTAGAGAAAGTAAGGCCTATAATTGAGACAATGGCTTATCATGACAAATACAAAGAAAGTTCTCGATGAAATTTGGAAAGACAAGGTGAAGTTAGATGGAAAGATTGTAAAAGAAGAGGAGGAAGCAGTAAAAAGGATTAAAGGTGAGGCGTTAAAAGAAAAAGACGACCCAGGAGCATTCATATTTCCTATCAGATTGGAGGGATGGTTAAAAGATAATGGTAGCTAATACTAGGTCCGATATAAATCCATGCTTACCGGATTCTATGAGAGTTAGGGAGAGCGGAAATGAAGATGGATGAATAAGGGAATCACTATTGATAAATCACACTCAGCAGAAGCTATTGGGATACTCACAAAATTTTGGTTATTGTTCTCCATACAGGTAGGGTCACTACCTTACATTGCTAAGTTTTAATCCGGGATTTACCGATTGATCGTGATGCACCAATAGTTGTTGGTCGGGGATTCCTGAGTACGATTGGTGGCATAGTAAATACTCAAGAGAGACTTTTCTCGACGTTTGATAGGTTTTGTCACCAAACCTTTCGTGCTGCAAGATCAGATGTTATGAGAAACGCAGTAAAGTGATAGCGACGACAAGGAAGAAGTACCAGAATTAAAAGGAATAAGTAGGGAGCACGATATTATGATCGAAAACCTGCCACCATACTGGAATTGTAACAGATCTAGTTGAGCGATCGTTAGCATTACTAACAGTAACTAACCCAATTCCAAAAATTTAGTGTTAGAAGATGGCGGTTAGTTTCCATTGGTTCGTTACCAGTTCCACTAAAGCACGTTAATAGATACCTGATTATAAGGGTTCTTATATAATGAAGATTAAGCAACAGGCGTTGGGTAATTTGGCGTACTAGATAGAATTTATGATCCGTCGGGAATATTTTTATTCAAGGGTGTCACAAACAGATAAAGGATCGGACCGTTGTCAAAGTATCATAAGTTGAGTGACATTATGTCACCCAATTGGTTTATGGAGTAAAGAGTTGGACCAAGTTGGAATAAAGGAGGGAACCTATGTATACCCTATAACTATTTTTACTATTTTTGTTGAGTCTTAAATAAAATTATTTGTATAAATCCATAAGGGATTACATTTGATGTACGGACATTAGTCCAATGAATATAAATATTAAGTAAGGTGATGGGTGTGAAATTATGTTTAAATTATGACAATTCGCAAAAACAAGTTTTGTGTAATCAATACATACATTATATCTATATATATATATAATATATATATATATATATATATATATATATATATAAAAGGGAAAAGTACGCCGCACTTTAGGGAAGTGCGCCGCACTTTATGGCGGTTTTTCATATATTAACTTACCAAACACGATTTAACTCATTATAAAAACTCACACACTCACCAAAACTGTCGGGGTTCTCACAAAAAAACAAAGAAAATTTTCAAAAAGATCAATCTACCAAGTTTTTAATCATGCCTATGGTATGTTTATATCATTCCTTAACTTGTTTATTATTGAGTGATTTGTTTAATTTTGTCATTAGGGTTAAGTATAATTTATTAGGGAAATTAAATCCATGATTCGTTAAACAATTAACCATTGAATTAAGATTTTTAAGTAGTTATTTAACAACATGCTTGCTTAATATTGATAATCTAAAAACACTGTTTCTATTTGAATTACTTTAAAATAAATTGTTTGAAAATCATAACAAATTTCACTAGCCCAAAAAGTTCGAAAAAACGTGCCCACTTGCCCTAAAACTCCAGGAAGTACGCGCATTCAGGGAAATGCGCCGCAAACATTGTACACCAGAAAATGTTTTAGAATGCTTTTAAATACCTATCTAAAACCATGACCATTTATACCAAATCATTTCTAACATTACTATACACTTTATTGTTGATTGTTTTTTATGTGTAGACTATGGGAACACACGATGATGAGGCCAGATCATCAAGATACAAACGCTCTTGACAATTTGAAACCGTGGAAGAAGTATTGCTTCCACAAGTTCACCATGAGTTTTTGCTATGGGAAGGTTGCAACAGAGAAGCAAAGTCGAGGTTAACACTGATTAGCCAACTGCTTCCTTGACACATTTACTCGCCGTGTGGGTGAATTGGGATGTACTGAAATAGAATGGGTTGTGATGGATGAGATTTGATGATCATGTGGAAATTAAGTTGGGAAGCTACAATCTTAATGAGGATATATTTCACTTCTATTGGCGGGGGTTTTAGCTTTTTAAATAAACGAACCAGTTTATGCAGAGCTTTGCCACGAGTTTTATTCAACTTATGAATTTGATGAAATTTGTGCTGATGATGAATTGAAACAAGAAGATCATCGATGTTTTTGACTTGGTGGACGTGCTCACAATTTGACTTTGTTGGAGTTTGCTCGTAGATTGGGATTATATCATGCTGATGAGCTTGAAGAAGATGGATTTGACGTATATTTTCAAGGAGGCTTGCGTAGTGATGATAATTTTAACGCTCAAGAATATTGGTTAAGCATTAGCAGAGAGGAAAACCTTGGTTTATCTAGGAGTCACACTTCTACTATCAGGAGCCCAGTTTTGAGGGTGATTCACAAGATGATCACTTATGGTTATTGTATCAGTGGAAGGTACCGGGTTATAATAGATTCAAGAAAAAGGATTTATGGCTATTGAGTCAGTTTGATGCTAGACCCAAAATGGGTATGCGAAGTAGGCTGGTTGATTGCAAAGTTGGATGGGAAGAGAAAAAGCAGCTGGTACTCAAAAGGAAAGTCAAAATTATCATGGACAGTTTATCTCAAAGATTGTTAGGTAGTCGAGGGTGTTGCAGAAGATGTGATAAGGAGTTTAAGTGCTCCGATTTATTGTAGAAATTTGGATACGACTACGCTTAGAGATTTTATCGACTCTAAGGGTAGACTTATTCCCGAGGATCCACAGCTAGGTGTACCTGGAGTTGGTATTCCTAGACCTCCGAGAGCATCTATGCAGGACTTGTATGATAGGATGGGTAGGATGGAGATACGTCAAGAAGCTATAGAGAGGATGGAGTATAGGCAGTCATATCATAGGACAAGGTACCTGGGCAGTTATGTGAGCATTAGGTTGGGGTTTACAAGTGTTTACTACAAGGAGCCTACAACCCACCTTGGTTATGTCAACTAGTATGTTCAGTGGTTATTAGGCAGTACCACCTCTGCCACCACAGTAATCTAGCAGCAGCAGGATGATGATGATTAGCTGTCGAGACGAAAAAAGTTGGGTTGTCGTGACACGTTGTTTTGGGTCACGTGGTGTTTAAAAAAACAATTTCTTCTAAAACATTATTTGTATTATTATTTATGGTGTGTGAAATGCATCTAGTTGGCATTTAAAACATATTATCGTACCTTCTATTTTTAATTAAATTAGGAATATTACTATTTTTATTATTTGTGTGCTATGCAATGTTTATATTTGTAACAGGAAAGAAAGAAAAGAAAAAAGAAGGCGCGAGACGAAATGGAGCGAGCAAAAGATTCAAGTGATTCTTTATGAGTGAAGTATTATTTCACTTTTCTATTTTATCTTTCTCTATAATATTTTCACATTAGGGATAAATCGTTCATAATTATGTGATGGGGGGAAAGATTTATTTGTAAAAAGTTATGAAAATAAAGTTAAATGATTTTTTTTAAAAATAACATTTTATTGATCACGTATAAGCAATCTGACTCTGGATTGATAACATTATCCCTCCAAGTTTATCCATATTTGTTCTCATTCCCTAAGCAAAAATCATTTTATATCTTGAATTTGAATCATTATCTTTAGATCGTGACGGTCTTTAAAAAACCCTTTTCGTAAATATAATCGACCCTTTTCTAAGATAACCAATCCCGTGGAACAGACCTTTGGTTTATTACCCTAAACCTATACTATTATACTCGGGCGGTTTTGTAATTGACTCCGTGTGTTTAGTTGGAAATCGGATAAAACTAGAATTATAAATTTAAAGCTTTTATAACACATCATCGGTGCTGCACATTTGTAACACCAAGAACTTTTTAACATAAGAATTCAGACCCTTGAAGCATATGCATGAATAACGGTTTTTTTTTTATTTACAGCAGAAAGGAATATTTATGAACATAAAAGAGGGATACTTATCGTTACTCATATTTTGATTTTCCGTACGAATGAAGCCTAAAATGGTAATCTGTCATTTCTTCGTAGGCATCTTATTTTGTCTCAACTAATGCATTCTGCAAACAAAAAAAATCCTTTCAATGAAAGCGCCTGCCAATAAAGAGGTTAAGAGAATGGTTAGAATGTAGACTACTCAACTCTCAACAGTCCCTTGCAACGTAAAACGCATACTGTTTGCAACCACTGAATAAACGCCTCTGAACTAACACACTGAACTTACCCATTGAACATAACCCCTAAACACATACGTGCAGCACTATTATGTAAATTAGAAATAATGTTATCTCGTTCGATGGCGACACCTTTTCCTACAAATGTAAGTCAACAACGATAACATTTCCATAAGCATTTCATACATCAGTAACGCATTTCCAAACCCATTGTCTATATGTATAAAAAGTTTCAACTTATTATTCCTTTAGACGATGAGTGTTCCAGGTCCCTGTCGGCATATGCTCGAAAACTTTCATTCGTTGCAATAATAATCAAATTACCATTAATTAATCCAATGTTAAAATCATGTTACAGTATATGAATTAGTCTACAAACATGTATGAGCGGGTCGATCCAATCGAGCATCGCCGTGAGCGGAATTAAAGACCCATATTCCTTCTGCATTCGAAGATGTCTGTCTTCGAATACATGGTTGTTTATGTGGTAAGGTACATTTGGTAGTTGTAGGTGTATCAAAAGCTGCATCTCGACTTCTTTGCACGCGTTCCGATAAGTGAGAGAGTAAGAACCCGTGATTATTTGTCAGCGGATTACAATGTCAAAAACCCATAAGGTGAAAGGGTGTACAAACCGTCGTCGGATTTCTGTCCTTTTCTTATACAAAACTACATGTAACGCCACTTTTCAAAGAAGACTTGTTTTCTACACATGGCCGCCTCTGCAAAGAACATTCAGTAGACGTACATGTATATAACGTCAAATCTCAACTTCCTTCCCCTGTTAAATATATAAGAGAATAAAAAAAACCCTCTCAATGAGCTAATAGTCAAACACAAAATGATGAATGAGTAATAATCTTACGTGTGTTTGTATTGGCACCTTCCCAAACGAACTCGTATTGAGATACCGTACATCCCGGAGCATCAAACAATAGCTCGTCACCATTTACACCAAATACGCCACCGTTCATTTTCTCTACATTAACGTCGCGTTCATGGTCGTCGTTGTTGATAGAAATAATGCCTAAAAACATTATTAATATTTTTCACTTTCTTTTCGTTTTGATAATCACAAAATGTAAAAACGTTCAATGTAAAATTAAACGTAAACAAGTAATTAGTAGTAAATTTTCATTTCGAAAATTATATCACTTAAAGGTATGAATAAAAAAATGCTTAATGCATTTTATGATCAAAGGAAATTTTTATTCAACCTCACACTTTTATAAAATGTTGTAAACATTTTTATAAACATTACAAAACATTTTTTACAATTAAAAGAAAGGTTTTATTAAAATAACATTTTGAATTCAATTTTCAGACTTTAAAACGACTAGAAGTTCCAGAAAATTCTCATACACAAAAGACAAACTGGGGAAGCCCTAGGCCCCCTTAAATACACGGGCGGACCCCCTTAAAATTAAGGGGACCACCCATCTATTTAAGGGGACCGCCCATAGGTAGACGCTCCCCAGGCTTGTCCTATAAATACTAGACTTTTCCTCACTATTTTCTTCCTTTTGCACTCATTCTTTTGATAAATAACAGACCCCACACATATCATTAAACTCCTTTTGTCATTTAATCGTTAAAGTTTCTGTTTCCACGTGATCCAAGCTCAATTCCCTAAAGTGCAAGAGAAGAATACTTCCATCTTCACAGTGAAGAAGTATTTCACCTCAAGTATGTATTGAAATCTTTGTTTCATCCATATCATAACTTGTAAATTATTTGTATATCTGGTAAAGTTGTGTATTAGATAGATCTAGGTGTTGTTGACGTTAGTTGAATCTTAGTGCATTCATCATTGTTGTGATTAGGTTAGGTGTGAAAGTAGAAGTGAAGTAGTGAAAAGTAGTGGGGTGAAGAATACTAAGGGTGAAGAAGTTGTCGTAGTTGTGATTGTTGTGGTTGAAGTCGTGAAAAGTAGTGAAGAAGTTGTGAAAGTCGTGTAAGTTTGATTCTAGTAAGATTAGAACTCGACATTTAGCTTAGTGTCGATAATTGATATAAGCGAAGTTGTGTCCGGTTTCTCCGCATAAGGAGTTGGTTGATATAGTGAAGGAAAAACTCTCGAGTTTAGGTGCTCGAGGAGTGTAAGTAGGGCGAAGAGGCTTCGTAACCGATATAAACATTGTGTGGTGGTTTGTTCCTTTCCTAGCTTCTAATCTCTTATTTCTTTATTTTGTTATTATTATTTATATTATTCATATTGTGCAAGTATGATTCACAAAAAAGTCGAAATCTAAGTTTTATATCAAACATAAACATTAAATTAAAAGCAGTAAAATTAATCAACCCCCCTTTAGTTTTCCCATAATTGGTTATCAGAGCACGTTCAAACAAGCTTTTTAAAATTAAATTGTATTTTGAATTCGATTATGGATCGGAAGAATATTTAAGAAGGGCAATCTATGCAAATGGTCCACCACTATTTGAACAGTTTGGATTGGATTTATTTATTGGAAATAGGATTCGAAATTTATGTGATGTTTAAAAAGATCTAGATCTTTCTGGCATGTTTTACGTTGTGATTCTTCTCTCCCCCCCCCCTTATTCAAATAATCCCGATACCTAAAAAGATGAAATTGTTCCTTTTCATAAATCAAAACGAATGATCTATAAAGAAACTTGCTAAAAATATTGAAGCTAAAATGGTACTTTATAATGCTTTACCACGTAAAGAATATGAAATGAAATTTTTATATGTCAACGCACAAAAGATTTGGGTTATTTTGTTAAATACTCATCAAGGTAATAATCAATTAGTCAATAGAAAACTAAATAGCTCATTCTTATTCAACATATGACAATCATGATTCCGCGGAAGAGGAATCAATAGAGAAAATGCCTTTGCTAAAAAAAAAATTTAACACCTAGTATTACTAGTTCAAAAGCACTTAATGAAGGTTTTTCTAGCAAGAATTACTGTTAGGAAATTTCTTAGGATTTACATCCTAAATGGCACGCAAAAAGTAGTACGAAGACACGGCGATTGAGAGAATCAATGAGTCTGAAAACTCTATCACTTGACGAACCATTGGAAAAAAAAAAAAATAATTTTTTTGAAGGTTTATGAAGCTAATTCAAAAAAGAAGAAAGTTACATAACGGAATGTAAAAGTAAGTATAAGTAGAGTGTTAAAAGTTAGTAAAAGTTATAGTAAGTCAATAGTTTAAGTTTTCATTCATATAGTAGTTAATTATGGAAAGATTCTGAAACCACAAAAGCAAAAAAGAGAACAAAGCAGATCATATTGCCTTAAAGCTAGAAAGAATCTAGTGATGATGATAACTCAAACCTCCGAATAGTGACGATTGTATCCTAAAGATTACACATAACAAAAGACATGTTCGGAGGTCGGGGGGGATTGACCAAATTTATAGCAATATTATTTAGTGAGGAGAAAGGAAGATGTGTGTGTTTGAAGAGAGAAACACACACACATTATTACAAGTTAAAAATGGATTCTCACCCCTACATGGAAAGTATGGTGGGGATATATATAGGCCCTGGACACGATCTATTACACACTTGACATTTCTGTCCCTGCGTTGTCCGGCTATTTATAAAATAAATGTAATTCCGTTTTAGACGACATATTTTAAGGTAATAAATTCCCCCAATATGTGGGCATTCGGGATATTATTACAATGTTCCTATCATAGTACAAATACAAACAAGTAAAATGGACATCCGAAGGCGCTTCCAATGCTGATGATGACGTCTTAGTCTTTAGATCTTGAAACTATGTACTCCAGCTTGGTCTTCTTTGTATTTACTTGTTCTGAACCATGTAGTATGATGTGGTGGATAACTTCCCCCCAATTCATGCAGATGTCTTGAAAAGCTTTCTTCACATAGTCTCCTTTTGGCGAAGTTTTTGATTCAGCTTCCCCCATCCAAAACCCAACATTCGTTATCTTGAGCAGATTCTGAAATGTTGATGTAGCTTGAACGATCTTCTAACATTAACATTTAAAGTGCACAGCGGAATTTTGTAGAAGAAACAGTTCAACCAAACCATCTAATACTGCTTCTTTAGTGTATTATGACATTCGGGGTCTTGATGATTATCCGTTTGGGGGAACATGCAAAGAGATCAGCACACATTTCTTCTCACGCATGCCAGAATATTCACAAACACAGACTAAGTGAAAGTAAGTTTAGACTATCCCCTGGAGTTGACCTAGATAACATCAAAGTATCATGTACACGTATTCCCATGATGGTTTTGAACTCTCGGAAAGCATCATTGACGTATACGGGACCATATACACTGTGAAGTTCTTGTTTTTATTTTTTTTTCTCATTAAGAAAAATCTTGAAAAGTTTGAAGACATTTGAAGAACTTTGAAAGATTATGCTGAGGACTATGAAGTATCATTGACGTTCAGTATCTTCAAATATCCCGTGAGAGTTGCTGATTACATCTCAACCTTTTAGTCTCTGGCTAACTTACCAACCTCGTATTCTGTCAGCTATTGATGTGACCACTTGGTATAGTAAACCTGATATACCAAACTTGAAAATGAAGTAGAATCCCCCAAATTGTTCTTAAGTATGCACTTGTTGTTGATTGCAAGGCAACGGTGCAGAAGAAAGCTTAAAGTACCCTATACACTCAAACTAAGAGCCAACAATAATTCAACACTCTTGAGACTATCCACATCCGGCATCGCGTGTGACACTTAGTACTACAACGTACTCCTTTAAGTGATAGCTATAACCCTGGGAGTTACTACAATGTAATCTCCTTACATCAGGTATATCTAGATAAATCCAGTCTCAATCATAACTGTATACGTTCAAGCCAAGTCATCTAACGATTAGATTGGTTTAGGGAAAGGGGGGTAAGAAAATAGAAGGAAGTTCGATGATGAATAAGTAGAACGCCTTCTGTGAAACCCACTTTAAATTCAAATAAGGGATACCAATCAAATTCGTGATCACTTGACATTAAAATCCGAATTCCATAGCCGTTTTGACGTTTTAGTGAATCTTATTCGGATCTTTTTTTTAGTGTTATGTATCATGTTTGTTGTGTTGTTGTTCGTGTTTAATGTTGTTGAACTAGGACAAATGTTATTTTTGAATTGTCGTCAACGAGAAAACATTGTCTAGTCTAACTTGACGTGAAAGCGTTTTAGTACCGGGCTTAATCCAATAATTACTAGCACCACAACTATGTAATTTTCGGATTTAAACATCATAAAGCAGTCTAATTACCAACACACAAATCCAGCCCATGTTTTAATGTGAATAATTGGCCCAACAATAAAGTCGGCCCTTTATTGTATTTCAATAGGCACATCCCAAAAGTTGTGTTGTATATCTATACCCGGCCTGCTATCTGATTTCCCAACCCAACACTATAAATCTCGGCCCAAAGGTTGTGTTAGGGATATATCTCTCTTAATCCCTAAAATTACTCGTACTTAACTCAAACCCTACTCATATCACATAAAAGAAACGCAGTCATCATCTCTTTTACTGCTCCAACCAAGACGCATACACTAATAAATCCAATCTTCCAATCTCAATAGATAAGTCATAACTTCCTTAACCCACCACAAAGAACACACAAGTCATGTGGCTTCAAGATCCTTACGAATGTGGTCTCAGGTAGGGTTTTTTTTATTGTTCTTGTGAGTACAAACGAAACAAAGAAAAGATTATAACATATTTTGTTATAAATCTTTCTTGATTTTCGGATATTAAAAAAAAAGCTTTGCTCCACAAAGATCGATGATGAGTTTTATTTTTTTTGTTCTTGAACTCTTGAAGGTCATGAATTGATTGTAATACAAGAAAATGAAACTGAGATCTCTCGTATTTTTTTTTAGTTTTAAGTTGGATGAAAAATGGTGGAGTTGTGAGAATATGGTTGTGACGATGGGAGTTTGAGATTAGTCTTGTATTTGTTGGCAAAGGGTAATTAAGTGATTGGTTTTGGATTTGTTTGAAATGGATTTGTGAATTGTATTGATGATGGTTGTTGTTTAAGATGATGTTGTTTAGCTACTGTTGTTTTTGGTTTGTTGTTGACAGACTTGGACTCTTTGAGTTGACCGGGTCAACTCGGTAATAACCGAGTTGACTCGTTTTGGTCTTGCGTTTTTACCAAAACACAGCCACCCACAACACAAAATGCAACCTCATTTTTTCTTCGATCAAAACGCAACAGAGTCAAAACTCAGGCAGCATGACTTTTGTACTTTCTTGTTTAAGGATCTTCAATCGTCAAAACGCAACCAAATCTGTCAAAACGCAACGGCAAATCTCAAACCACCAAAACGCAATCTTTCAAGGCAAAACGCAACCTGCACATTTGAACTTTTTGTACTTTTGTCTTTTACTTAAAAAAACAGATCTGGTTTGGCCAAAACGTAACCAAGAACAACACATAAAACCAGATCTATCTCTTGACTTTAAAGCACCAGGGACAACGTTAATAAACAACAACAGCACATTTTCATGACATTTTCTTAAGAAAAAAAAATGATGAACAGTAACACTATTCGTGAACAGTAACAGTAATATGAACAGAATGAACAATACGTGATGTGCCTATGTGAACAGTACCACAAAACATGATACATTACACCCATGCAGCTTTTGATGCCAATTGTTATCCCATGCAATTTAATCATTAACAACTATTATTCTTTACCAAATTGCTTAGAAAGTAAGAAATAGAGAAAAGTAGAGAAAGAGAAACTAGCTTAGAGAGAAAGGAGGGATTACAAATAAAATGAAAATGTAACCAACACTCTTCACCACATGTGGTGAAGGGGTATTTATACCATGCCTTGCTATCTTGGCACTTGGGCTTTCTAAACGGGCCAGGCTTGGCTAAACTTGGGCTTTGAGCCCGAAACACGGACAATATTAGATTACAATCCAAGACCCGTTGAAAACTCACGATAGCCTAGTCAATACAAGGACCTAGTTTGGACTATCTAAAGACCGATAACTTTCTTCTTTGACTTAATATATTAAGGCTACAAATCTCCCCCAATGTGAGGTCTCTTTTCTTCAAACTTCCTCTGTATCACCGATGTACATTGAAGAGATGACGTTTTAACGTTTATGCTTTGGCCTTGATAATGGTCTTGTCTTTGTTTTGATAATGGTTTTGTTATTTAATGCTTTGTGATCTTTGATTTTGAAGCTTTATCTTTTTGCTTTGAGTTCTTGAGATCGTTATCTTTGATCATTCTCCTTGACTTGAATCATCTTGATTCGTCTTCCTTGATAACTTGTGCTTCTTGACCAACATGATCAGACTTGATACATTCTTGTTTTGACAGATGATTATAATCTATAACAATTCCTCCAATGAATGGATTTTTATTTAACTTTGAGCTCTTGATGGTTGGGGAAGGTTAGAATTCATACTTTCTTGACGTTGAAGATTGGACTTTGAAAGCTTGGTAGTAAGAGCATGTGGTTTCATGTAGATGACTTCGCTGGAATGAGGCTGCAACACGTCGTCTTATCTGAAATAAAACAGTTAGCAATAAAAGTCTGAATATCGGCCTTTGTCATTCATCTTGACTTCGGTTGCATTAACCTCCGGTTTCCCGTTTTATAGTATAAATACTATACCTGTGATCAGGTAGATTCAAAGAATCTCCTTGACAGGGTTTCCAGCTCAAAGCATAGGATCTTCTAACACAGATGTATTAGATTCACCATGCTTGCTAGTTCTCATTACTGGAACGTCTCAAAGCAGACAACACGGTAAGAGTGAATCAGATAGTTACTATCTTTTGTTTAGTTCTGTCAATAATTTAGTGGACCAAAATTGATAATCAGTTATCACAAGGCTTGATTCATATAGAATCTGCAAGTCACTACAAGAGCTTATTTGATGTTGGCCAAGCAGGATTTCCATCTTCACTGGTGAATACTTGAGTACTCACTCAATTTTCTGGCAGTTTCAAGAGATATGCATAGGATTTTGTTACATACTGTGAACTTTATGATGTTCAACAAGGTGTATTTTGACATTTATGTCCTAATGAGATTTATACTTTGGATCTCTTCTTGGCTCTAGACTCGATTTCTTGCCACTTTTGGTTCTTTTTAGTAATCGGACGGCTGGAGCAGACTGCCCACAATTTAATATCAACAATCTCGGAGTGAGATGTCAATAGATAACGTGTGAATCTCCGTGAAATATGAGACAAGTTTCTTTTGAAGGGAAACCCGAATGCTGGGGAAGGGTTGTGCATTGCATCATGGGTCCATGATGTTTTCCGTCTTCAATATCAAACAATCATCTTTGGTGTTTTGAATAGTAGCATTATGTATTGACTCGGGTGTCTGCTAAGGTTGTTTTGGAGGGCTTCTTTATTTTCACCATGTATCCATACGTTACTTTTTAATTCTTACAACTTCAACGCTTACCAAGACGTCATTATTAACACCTTGTTGTGATTGTTCCAGTGTTAGCTCAATCTTAGTCGGCATTTTCCCCTTATACTCATTCTTCTCCAATTCATACCTAAGGACTGCTATTTCTAAACTATGGAGTGTCCCTTGGGTAGATCCTCCGGTTTGGTTGGATCGTAGGGACTTATACCTAACCTAATCACTTTGACTTCTAGAATCGTCGTGAAATTAATTAGGTTGTTGGTTATAGAGATCGAAACCATTAAACATTCCTTTCGTGACATTGTTATTTTCAAATACTCCCCCTACACATGTGCTCCGAGATTCGAAATTGTTTAGCACATGAAGGAAAGAGTTGCACTTAGAGTCTTAAAGATCACATTCGTCTATAACATATTTTAATAACATTTTCTCCCCTTATTTTAAATAATAAAACACTTAGTATTTGAAATACCAATTTGATTAAAAATTTGACATGAAAAATTCCATGGGGAGAAAAAACTACTTACCAAGGATATTGTATGAAGTCAGATTTCGATAGCTTCCTCTTCACCAGTATATGAGGTGTAGATACCAATATTTATTAAAACTTGCCCATTGGCAAATGAAAATTGATATTTCACCAAAATTGTTGAAGAGGTGAGTGAGATGCCTTAGTGAACAATGTATATTATTAATTTACATTATAGTTTCCACATTTTAATTTCACAAAATGTGTTTGGATACATAAAAATTGACATTTTATGAGATGTACCCAACACATCAAGAAGGCTTTGTTTTAAATAGCTCCCCCTCAGAAATTAATTGATTCACATAAAATGACATTCTCGTACTACAATTCTATGAAAATTTATTCGGGAAGGGAGTGTTGAACACAAATTTTAACAAATACCACTGTATTATAGAAAAAATACCACAAATTATATTGGAGACATTTTGACATTGAAAGTTCTTTTTGAAAATTTGTGTTTAACGATTTTTTACAAAATGATAGAAGGGAACTTCTCTTCTTTTCTTTAGAGTAAAGCGGCACTGAAGCGTCACTTCCCTATTACATCGGGACCGAGTTATGCACTGAAATGTACATAAGTCATTGAGAAAAATTTAGGAATGACATGTTTTGAAAGCATTTGATACTTGTTCGAACTTCTTTTACACGCCCGTGTCGATGTAATCAACATTTCTAGGCTCCACGTAATTGTATATCATTTCCAAGAGACATGTCGAGAAGATTCTTTTTGGTTTTTTTTGAAAAAAATTTGATTTTATTTTTTGTTTTTTAGGTTTTTACTTTTTTATTTTCTTTTTTGTTGGTTTTTTTATTTTTGTTATTTTCTTTTTTTTTAAAGATTTATAAATAAAAAATAAAGAGGAGAATAAAAATATTTACAAAATAAAGTTGATGGATCAAGCAGATTCAATTGCCAGAACTCCAGTTCAACTGGAAGGTCAACACATCTCAATTTACCGAGTCGTCTGACAAGATACTTAAACCTATCTTCCGATAAAGCTTTAGTAAACAAGTCAGCTAACTGGTATTCAGTTCCGACAAAGAATAATTCAACAATACCCTTTTCAACCTGTTCCTTTATGAAGTGATATCTAACATCAATGTGCTTGGTACAGGAATGCTGGACTGGATTGCACGAGATGGCTATGGCTGCCTTTGAGTCACAATACATAGGTATTTTATCAAAGTGGAAGCCATAAATCTGTGAGCTGAGTTCTCATCCTATAGAACTTGTGTCAGCACGCAAGATAAAGACAATACTCGGCTTCTGCTGAAGACATTGAGGTGCAGTCTTGCTTTTTGGATGACCAGCTGACTAACTTATCACCACCAAGAAATTGTATGCCACCAGATGTACTCTTACGTGAATCGAGACAACCCGCGTGATCCGAAAAAAATATTTCTGAAAAAGCAGTTAGTTCGAAAACCGGTGTCCTTCGGATACAAGAGACCCATGTTATATGGAGTCTTTACGTACCGAAAGATCCGTTTAACCGCAGTGAGATGTTTCTCAGTCGGTTTCGCTTGATAGCGAGCGGGGGGAACACAATACAAGTTGCATGTTACAATATCTGGTTCTAATTGCTGATAGGTACAATGAGTGCTCCGACATTACTTACGATATTTCGTTTTGTTACCGGGAAGTACCACTCAAGTTCAGCATCAAGGTGTTTTGTAGCCATTGTGTACCAATGCTATTACATGTGAGGTCATACCCATGCTTTTTAAGGTATCTCTTGAGCATACTTAGCTTGGTTTATAAAGATACCACGAGGGGATTGGTGGATCTGAATTCATAAAAAGAATTTCAGCTCCCCCATCATAGACATATCAAACTTGCTATGCATTAGTTTTCCAATCATTTTGAAATGTTCGTGGGTTGTAGAACCCAAAAATTATGTCATCTATGTAAATTTACACAATGCAGTATATTCTTCCCTATGTTTGAGTTATGAACAAGATTGGCATCATAAGAAACCTTTTGAGAATCCTTCAGACTACCAGGAAGTTGGTGAGTTATAACCACGCTCTTGGTGCTTGTTTGAGACCATATAATACTTTCTTGAGACGGCTTAAACTTGTATCAGGATGTTATGGGTAAACAAAATCCATTGGTTGTTTTTTACGTTCTCTTCTCTTCCTTCAAGGTCCGTAAAAGAAATATGTTTTTTACGTCCAGTTGCTGGTACATGTTAAATGATTGTGTGCAGCATACGAATGACAACGTACTACTTCAACCGTAGCAATGGTGCAAATGACTCTTCGAAATCAATTCTCTTCCTTTTGAGCATATCACTTAGCCAACAAGACGAGATTTATTGCTAATAAACAGTATTTTCCTCATCACGTTTGTTTTTCCAGAGCCACTTTAAGTTAATGACATTTTTGCAGAGTGGTTTGTCGACTAATTCCCATACATCTAATCGATCAAACTGATGAAGTTCTTCCTGCATTGATTCAATCCATGCAGAATCAGCCATGGCTTCACTTGATTGTTCTTTGGTTAGGTTCGACTCAGGTGAGGCGAACATGCCACATCTCGCCATCTGGTTTCGAGCTGACGTTCTTGTTTAACTGATTGAGTAGGATTTCCAATGGAACTTGTTTAATGCGATGATCTTTTGTCCAACGTTGTGCAGAAACATGGTCGTTGATAGAACAGTATGCATGTTTGACGAATCAACATGACGAGTCGATGTCTCTTGTTTTGTACCGGTTCCTGTCTGAAGATGTTTGATAAATTCATCGTCGTCAAATAGTGCATTTTCTGTATTGGTTTCTGATTGAGTATGTTCTCGTTGCCAGTGGACAGTTACGGTACCTTGAGTTGAGTTTGATGTTGATTGAATGAATGTTCAATGGAGGTGGATCGCAACATCGGTTGTTGTAGAATTAATGAGTTGTGTTATGTTGTGACGTTTATCGGGATTATCAGCCTAGATGTACAGCGGAAGAATTTTGGACACAAAATGAGATGGTTCCATTGAGTAATTCACTATGAACTTCGGAATATATAGCAATGCCAACTCATTTGACATTGTTACTGTTCTCAGCAAATAGGAACATTTTATTGACTTTGTAGAACAGGATCTTAAAAATGTCTTGTTCATAGTACCGTTGTCGATAAAACATTGTGGACCGGGGGTCAGAACTGATCGTGATCTGACGCTTTATTCTGTATATCATTATGAATCCACTTGGGCAATGGGGTTTCGAGATTTCATCCTTTTCAGCAATCCATACTTGAGATTTTCTTGTTGAACATTACATAAGGTACCGCCACTTAAATCAAGACTATGTTCTTCTGAACATTGATGATGTACTGCACTTACATTACAGAGTTTGTTTGCATTCACTGTCAACTTGCTTGTTGCATGAGTCGAATACTTTCCTGTAGGAATCAACCTAAGACCAACAGATTTGAAAATTCTACCCAGTGGGTTTCCACTAAGATCAGATTCAGGAGATGTGTTCTCAGACCAGCGGAAGTCTTATTCGGAGAGAAATCCTTGTCCTGTAAAGATCTGTCTACCTAGGTTCTGAGTATGACTCTTTTGATCTACGGGTTTTTTATTGTTTGTGGTCTTATTGGACTTGAATTCTTAGCACGTGAATTTTCTTCCTTCAGGAGTTTTGTTATAAAGCAATCAATGATTTGCATTTAAAGACACACTTTATGACATGCAGAAAACAAACAAGTTTTTGGAATCTAAAAAAGAACTAGAACTCTTGGAGTTGATCTGCTTTGGGCACAGCGTTATGTAATCGCGACTAACTACTTTAGTTACAGGCAAACTCCTAGTTGTTGATTTTTGTCTCTAGGGTTTTGGTTGCCTATTTCATCGTAGTGGTTTGAATTCCCGCAGAAGTAGGCACACTAGTTGTGATGTTCCTATCTCTATTATTGTATCTTTTTTCCCCCCCCTTTCTTGCATGCATCTAAGATAAGTGATTATGAACCATGTCATTTGAACTATAATCTTGGAATGTTCTTTAGAACTATTTCCTAGATGTGCTAGATGCAATCATTGTGATCAGGTGTTGCAAAGGTGGATTATGCTTTTCGTAGGCAAATATGTGGAGTGAACTGGTTTTGACAAATTCTTGTTCACATCAATTGGGAGGCAAGCCGTTTATTTTTGACATTTGGATGCACCTTGCTGATTTTAAACGAATCGGTTGTCTAACAACTTGTTTGGTTTCTTAGTGATGGTATCAACGGTTTCCCAAAAATGACTGATGTTTATCAAAACTTAGTATCTACACTATTTCCTTTTAACTTCCTTAAGTCATTTTTTAAACAGCAATTGCAAAAACCTTTTCTTGAATCTAGAGCTTTTAATTCAGGCATTATTAGCAAGCAAAGATTGTTGTCTGTTCTGTAGTCTTTAGATCTCGTGTTTTAATAGAATCATTACAAATCTTTGTATTGCTGTTTCAAAGTCTCATTTTCTTACGTAATGTAGCCACACTATGTTACTAATTTGACTGTTCATTGTTTAAGTAATCAAATTCCCTTTTCATTCTTGGCTTTATTACTTGTTTTCATTCAAAATTTGACCATTGTGTGACCTGATTTTAAAGATTGGTTTTGATATTTAAGTTCGAGAGCAATGCAATGTGCTTCACATTTTGAAAAATCTTTTGAATTGGGCAATTCTCTTTGAGCAAAATATTTTCAGACTTGTGTGGATTGTTTTGACGTATTTCAGTTGTTGTTATCAGGTAGAAGAATCAAGCATTAGGACTTTTAACTTGACATGTTTCAGGATACTGTTCAAACCCTACCTTCAACTTATGATTTCAGGTTGCTCAGTATGTGTTGGTCCTAGAGAGCAAAGATATTGCCTTCAACGGTCATTATACCTCAACCATTGCTCTTGTCATATATGGGTCTGATATCTGCATCATCGCATCTGTTTCATTCACTAACTGCTGTTATCTTCTTGCCACTGTTTGATTTGTCTAAGCTTTTGTGTTAACAACTCAGCATCCTAATGCTTTACCCCGGATCAATCATTACTTCTCTTGCCTCTGCATCTGTTTTTATTCACCCTTCTTTCATATGTCTTTGATGATCGTGTTCAATCAGCGATGGATTCTTAACATTACCCACGGTGTTGAGTAGTTGTATCTCTGAAGTGTTGCGATAACCTCGAGTCCAGTGTATTCAACAAAGTACGTTTCGTCATTTGATTGTCATAATTCCAATGTAACTTTGATTTGATGAACTTCTGGTAAGGTTGTTTACCACCCCAAAAGGCTTGTTGCCAAAGGTCATCTTCTTGATATTATCTTTGTTCAGTTGTTTTGGAGTTGATCTACGTTAAGGAGCATTGTACGTGTGAAAGTATCAACATCTTGACCAAAGAGTGACATGAATTCCCGTCTGAATCCATGTTCGACGTGAGTGCCTTTTAAGTCAGCTTTTGAAAGAACTTGAGGGTTGTGTATGAAGAGACTTCGAAAAAATATGACATGCATCTTTCTTTTGCTTTTGACATCTTGTATTTGATTAACGATGCAATCTTTGGTTTCAAAATCAAGCGCCATCTTCCTTTAATATTTGTTGGAGCTAGTCTCTGAATTACTGTCTTCTTTCTCAGAACAAGTATTTTGTATGACAACTAAATCAACTTTCAATGAAATCAAAATTTCATTGGCCGGAATTGGATGTGAATGATATTCTTGTGTTTGCATCACTCTTTTTTGTTTTCAACAATTATGGAGTTCGTGGGTTGATGAAGAATAACTCAAGCATGTATTTCCCGAGGGGCAATCATGTTAAAAGTTCATGAATCGTATAATATTTGAGCATCTATCTTGTTAATTTGGTACGCGCTTGCTAATTCTGAATTGAAAGCATTTCCAAACGTTGTTTGAGTATCAGTCAAAGTAGAGTTGTGCAATCAGTCTAGAACCGTATATCTTTAGTAATGTGTTTGTTCTAAGTAAATCTAAGTCTTGGAGAGGACGTTCTCTTGAAGTATAGGCAAGTGCCATATCTTGTAATGGTTTTAAGAGAAACTTAAATAGAGAATTGATTTCTTTAAGACTGTGCATGCATCTTACTTCTTGAAAGTTTGTGCTTCTCTTGATTGTTAGAATTTGTTCACGAAGAAACTGTGGACATTCTGATGGGGAATAACACTGATGTTTGTAGTATGCAAATTGGTATTTGAATTTGACATTATGAATGATGTTGTTGTAAATGGATATCGGATCTTAAGTGTTATGAAGTGATTGATTGTGGTTTCAAATGAATTAACTTTCACGGGATTTTACAAATCTATGATTAGAACCGATAAAAATTTAACGGGATTTTACAAAATCAATAAAAAAACCATGAATGATTTGATTCGGACTCAGCGGCACATGATTTTAATTGTATAAAAACAGATAATTTTCTGGATTAGGTTACAGAAGATTGTTTAATAGGGCTTCTCACCAAGTAAAACGTGGGCCTAAAACTCAGATGGGCCGTGAGCTTGAACATAAAACAGTCTAACACAAATTCACAAAAAAACTGAAAAAATGTCAATAATTCATTGTAATCAAGGTTTTGGCTTTTGAAAAATCCCCTTAAACAGCTGCTAAAAGGGTGGGTTTTTTCTACTGCGTGATCCGTCTCGTTTTTCTCTTCGATTGAGAGGTCACGGGCCTTGAAACGGACTTACGGATCAAAGTTATGGGTTTGTTTTACTGAAATACCTTTACTCCACACAAAATTTCTAGACAACAACGCGTGCTATCTTTTAACCAAAACGCAATGGGTATTTTTATTAAGTGACACCAAAACGCAATGACACCAAAACGCAGTGACACCAAAACGCAATGACACCAAAACGCAATGACTTTGGTCAAAACACAATGAATCTTGGTCAAAACGCAATGAAATTTTGTCAAAACGAAATGAAATTTTATCAAAACGCAATGAAATTGGTCAAAACGACAAATGAAATTTCTTCAACAACGCAATGAAAATTTCTTCATACGCAACCTGCAATCAAAACGCAATGAACCAAAACGACCAAGATCAAAAAACGCAACAAGAAAAACAAATCAAAACGCAAAACATGGAAAAAAAATCAAAACGCAACATGAAGAAATCAAAAGCAAGCCATGAAAAAGTCAAACGAAACAAGAAACTTTTCCTCTGTTTGTCAAACGCAACCTTTAAATAAATACGATTTTTTTCACCAAAAATCGCCTGATAATCACTTTTTCGACCTTTTAACTTGATTTCTCTTGCACAATTAGCTACCTTATGCCTAGATCTTGCTTAATAACATAAACATTCACACATCTAAGCACAAAAATTCAGGTTTGATTTTTTTCTTTTGACTTCTTTTTGACCCACGAATTTGATCTTGTTGAACCACACGAATCAATCACGAATCCACTTAGGCTCTGTTATCCCTAAAGATTCACATAACAAAAGACATGATCCGGAGGTCAGGGAGGATTGAACAAATATTTAGCCATATTATTTAGTGAGAGAAAGGGAAGATGTGTGTGTTCTAGAGAGAGAAACACACACACCTTATTACAAGTAAAATGAATTCTCACCCCTCCATGGAAGTATGGAGGGGATATATATAGCCCTGGACACGATCTACTTACTACACTTGACATTTCTAGTCCCTGCGTGTCCGGCTATTATAAACTAATGTAATTCCGTATTAGCCGACATATTTTAAGGCTAACAAAGATGAAGAATACGCCATGGCCGTAAGAGATTTCAAGAAATTCTTCAAAAGACGAGGATGATTCGTAAGACAACCACATGAAGAAAGAAATTCATTCCAAAGAAATAAAGACAACAAAAATGGCAGAGGCGAAAGAAAATGCTTTAAGTGTGGAGATCCAAATCATCTCATCGGAGAATGTCCAAAACTATCAAAATATCAAAATCAAAAGGCGTTTGTTGGAGGATCTTGCAGTGATAGCGACGAAGATGAAGAGGAGAAGACAAGGGACGAAAAGTGTCTTATGGCTAAAGCTTCTAATGAGGTACTTTCCGAAACCGAATACTTTAGAATTAGAGAATGAAGCACTAGAATTAAAAGATAAATTATCTAGGTTAAAAAAAGGTAAGGAAGTAAATGAAGAATGCAAATTAGGCAAAATCAATGTCAAGACTTTAAGTTGAAAATGAGAAGCTAATGAAAAGAAATATCCTAGGGCTAAATCAATTAAATGATAGTAGTCACTCACTTAAGAAAATAATAAGTTCTCAAAAACCTTCCGGAGATAAATCCAGCTTAGAATTTAATTTTACCAAAGGGTCGCCTAGCGAAACCAAACAAGTAAATTTTGTAAGAGCTCAAGAAGTCGAGTCGAAAGAAAAATTGGATAGAAATCAAACCAAACTTAAAACCAAAATTATAACTTATAAAACAATTACCTAACATTCTTATTGCAAAGTGATGAATGAGTTAAAGTTTTTACAAACCTTTCTTAAAACCCGGAGTCAGATTTACTAAACCCACAATAAGGTCTAAAACACATCTTCCAGAAGAAAAGTGAAAACTGATGTAGTGTGTTAAACATGATAACTAATTGGATCTGTTGAAATCAAACGAATACCAGTAAACAATACTCTAAGGTACTTTGATTCGAGAGGAATACCGATAGTTAGGCAAATTCTTGACAAAACTGCCAAAAATGAACTTTTCATATATTTTGGAACTGAATAGCCAGATGCATAGTACAATAGATAAATAGGAGAATGAAACTAAAACGGGGGCCCCTAAAAGAAAACGGGCCGAAATTCAGCCAAAAACAAAAGTTCTCAAATTCTTAAAAACACGAAAATGTAAATTACTCCCTAAAATATGATGATTCAAGGCTCGTAACTCCGTAACCCAACTATTTAGGTTTACTAACTGCGATACTCCTCGTTTCAAGCTTCGAAACGTCTGTGTCTTAGGCTGAAACGGATCATCTGAGGCCGCAAGTTATGAACCTTTTTAAAAAAAGTCTTTCTATCGCCTAGACGGATCTTGGCTTCCAGAAATAAAATAGCCCGTTCTTCAATACTTGGGCCTGCATCAAAAACTCTCATCCTCGTTCCAAAACACTTCAACCTAGGAGAGACCAAGGTAGAGCAAATTACTCTAACACTAATCACACAATGTGGAATAATCCACACCAACCAAGCTTTACTTAATGTGGAAGATGTTCACCGTGCATGTGTCCCAAATCAAATGCAAAACATGTTCGGAAACAATTACTGTTTCGGACACCTGAAACAATGGGACCAAAATGGCCTAATTCATCATATCCATCCCGAGGTTAATCATCTACAAGGCATCCTTAGGATTTGTCAAACAAATTTGAAGAACTCATAAGGATTTTTCATAAATCCCCTCATCCTTAAAGCTTTGCTACCTTAAAGATTTTAAGTAATATTCTCTGAAAGCTAAGGTAACGTCTCACACTCTTAATTATGTACAATTATAGATTGGTATAAGACATATCAGTATTATGATAAGTTAGAAATATGGTAGTCACTAGAGAAGCCATTTGTTGCTTTCTAGTTTTAAAAGAATTTGTTGCATTAAATGAACCTGAGACGGTATAATAGTTTTACCCACAGGCCCCAGGGTCTCACCTAATTATCACAATAGGCCCCAGGCCTAACCAAGCAACTAAAAGCAACAAAAAGCATATTGGGCCAGAACTAAGCCTAATTCCGGTATTGGTAATGCGTGGCTCGAAAGAAGCAAGCCGACTTGGCAAACCCATCGCAGACCAACAAGAGCCGCGTAAGAATAAGTGTCCGCAAGTCACGATTACAAGCGGATTCTTATCTAACAAGGGTCCCACTTTGGCCTAATAACATAAATGAGCGAAATACTAGGAAACATAAATTTGGCTCACCTATAAATAGAGGTATTTTAGATACCCCAGCAGGTAAGATTTGTCTTATCAAATTTACAGCACACACTCAGACATTTCCTCTTACAAAACATGATACTTACTCTCACGCCGAGTCTAATCTTGGGGTCCCGTCCCTACGGTAATACCTAACGTTTCTTTATTTTGTGTTAGGAAACAATCCAAATAACTTATTTAGTACGAGATCTAATCCATGTACATCTAGTTGGCCCTGCCCAACATTATACCATATCCAATTCAAACCCGTAACACAAATTGTACTAACAAGTTGGCGCTATCCATGGGACCCGAATTCAACTACGCTCCTTAAAATACTCATCATGAGCACACATTCTGGTCCTTCTCCTACCACAAACACGTCCGCCGTACAGAACCTGTGAGAAGGAAAACTAGAAATCAAAAGAACAACCCAAATTGATCCCACAGTTCGATGGAAGCTCTTAGTGGAATTATATATGATAAGAACTACAATCAGTTGCTGCCAATCCTCGCTGAAAAGATACACCAAGAAAAAGTTCAACAAGAGAAGTTGAAGGCAGTAAAAGCTCATCTCAACTTTGAGGAGACCTCACAGTACTCTGAGTCGGAGGCACCAAGCAGAAGAAAAGACGTTAGGAAAAGACTCAGACCAAAAGATGCCCGCAACATGTCCGGAAGCCTTGAACCAAGACGCGACCGATCCAGATCACCTAGAAGAAAAGATTTGGAAAGAGAGACGGTGTTAAGAAGATTGGAGAAGGGTGTATTCCATAGGTTGGGTGATAAAGAAAAGGGTATGTCCGCATACTCTGGTAGTTCAAGGCGTCAGTCACATCACAGCAGCCGCGGAGATACCGAAAGCTATTATCAGAGTTCCTGCTCGTGAGGAACGGAGCCCGCTCCTAAGAGGCATCATGATCGAAAAGCATACTCACGTAAGGGAGGAAGGATGTCAGAAAGCGAGGACAGTGTAGGAGGACATTAGAAATCTAAATCTAAAAAGCAAAGGTCAAGTATGGAGGATGAGGACCTATCCCAACCATGGGTATGCGAGGAGACTGATTCGTTCACGCCTCACATCCGCTATTTTGACCTACCAAAGAGGATCCGTATGCCTAGTCATGTCAAAACGTATGACGGAAGTGAAGATCCGGAAGAACATCTTAATATTTTTTAGGCAGCCGCCAAGGTAGAACGGTGGGTGATGCCAACGTGGTGTCACATGTTCAATTCCACACTCACCAAAAATGCAAGGGTTTGGTTTGATGATCTCCTTCCGGAATCCATAGATAGTTATGACGACCTGAAAGAAGCATTCTTGGCAAATTACCTCCAGCAAAAGAAGTGCATCAAAGACCCCGTCGAAATCCATCACATAAAGCAGAGGGAGGGAGAGTCTACGGAAGATTTTGTACGAAGGTTCAAGATCAAAATTAGGTATGTTAAAGGGGCACCGAAAGTCATGAGAATCTCAGGATTCATGCATGGAATCACGAACCCTGAGCTGATTAAGCGTTTGCACGACAAGATCCCAAAATCCGTAGACAAAATGTGGAAGATAACCACAGCTTTCCTCAGAGGAGAAGTGGCAGTAGGCAACCAAGAACGAAAGAAGACATTTCCGCCATGGAAGCAGCAAGATGCCGGACACAGACAAAATTTCAAGAAATGAGGCTTTAAAAACCAACAAATGTCGAAAAAGGCAAGACAAATTTGCCCTCCTCACGAAAACACCAAAAGAGATCCTGGCTCTAGACAAAGGAAAGTTCAAACCTCCTCCTCTAATGACAACATCGGTGGAAAAAAGGAATGCTAGCAAATTCTGTGAATTTCACGGAGAGGTAGGGCATACCACAGACGAGTGCATGCACCTGAAAAGGCAAATCGAGGAAATGCTTAAGGCAGGAAAGTTGTCCCACTTGATCAAAGAGTTGAAGCAAAACAATGGGAAAGACCAAGCAAAGGTACAGACGGGACGGAAGATAGCCAAACAAAGGATCACCCAAACGTTCTCTCCGGAGACAATGATCTCGTTCCCACCCTTAGGGGAGGAAGATGGAACGGAAGGTCCCATGGTTATTGAAGCTGAGGTAGGAGGACACCTTGTCCACCGCATATACGTGGACGGGGGCACCTCTTCAGAAATTCTGTATGAACACTGTTTCAACCAACTCCGCCCGGAAATCAGAAACCAAATGGTTCCCGCAACCACATACTTGGTCGGGTTTAGTGGAGAAATAATATTGCCGCTGGGGAAAGTATCGCTGCTCATAAAAATAGGCGACGAGGAGCACTCAACTTCCGCATGGATGAACTTCATGGTTGTAAGATCGCATTCTCTGTACAACGAAATAATAGGAAGGCCAGGTGTAAGGAGAATCAAAGTAATCCCGTCCACAGCCTACAGAATGTTGAAGTTCCCAATGACAGACGGAACGGTCACACTGCGGAGTAGCAGGATCATACCGCTGGAGTGCGCAATGATCTCAGCGCCCAGAACGCATCAACCTGTGGTTGATCAGGTCACAAAAGAAAAGATTCAAGTAGCAATTCATCTAGAATATCCTGAACAAACTATAGCAATAGGTTCTACCATAACTGAAGAAGGCCGAAAAAAGTTGTGCGGTTTACTAAGGCAAAACATGGATATCTTAACCGGGAAACCAGCAGATATGACTGGGGTTCCGCGTCACATAGCGGAACACAGGTTGGGAACTGTTGGGAAAACACAAAATGTATCGGTCACTTTCCATGCTTCTGTAACAGTTTCTTAGCTCGTAGTTAGTGTAATGATTAGATAGTAATATAGTCCGGTCGAAGGCCCATGGGGAAGCCCATCATAGCCATGGGCGGCCCATCCATGGAAGTATATAAGCCCTCTCTTAGCTTGGAGAGGTTGTTGTTAATTTGTAAAATTTATCATAATACACAATCATCCAATTTTCCATCCATTATATCTCTAACATATAACCCAAATCCTCACTCTTTTGTTACTTGGTTCTGATACTTAAGATTACATTTAATTTCTACAATTGGTATCAAGAGCCATGGAGTGGTATGTTTTGTTTTTTGTCGTTTGATGTTGTGTTCAAAAAAACTTTACAAAGAGCACAAATAGTGATCTTAAATTTTTTGGCTTAAAAAACCTTTAAAGTTTCATTTTTATTGTTTCTACTTTGGGTTAGTATCACTAGTTGTACAAGTTCTTTTTGCGAATAAACTTTCAAAATTTGTTTATTTTTTTGAGTTTTGAAATTTGAAGTTTTGTAGTAGTTGAATCCGAACGAGTGAAGCCGATACGATGTGAAACCGAACGAGTGAAACCGAAACGATTGAAACGAACTAGTGAAATCCGAACATAGCGAACCGAACATACGTGAACCAAAACTAGTGAATCCGAACACGAGTTTGTTTAGTTGGAACGCCGAACGAAGAGAATCCTGGCTCCCAACGAAGTGAACCCTAATCAAAAAAAAAATTGTCAAATTTAAACTCATCAACTCAAATTATAAATTATACGGTTATTTCTTTGACTTGTAAAATCCCGTGAAACAAACACTTGTTTTCCCGGTTTTGTCAAGAATTGTAAAATCCCGTGTAATTTCATTTCAAGACTCAACAAACACATAACCAAACACAATTTCTTTCTACCACCGATCGATCAATTTGTAATCTTGTTTGATTCCAAATGACGACTATTGCGAATGTCACGTCTTTCTGGAGGAGACAACAAACCCACGAATGCTTGAAAAACACTTGTATGATTCATGGAAAAGCATAATGGAACTCTATATAATGAATAGACCACATGGAAGAATGATTCTTGCATCTGTTGAAAAAGGACCACTTGTTTGGCCTTCAATCACTGAGGATGGGAGTAACAAGGCTTAAGGAATATGTTGAAACTTGACTCCCGCTGAAGCCATTCAAGCGGATTGTGACATCAAAGCAAATAACTATCATTCTCCAAGGCATTTCCAACTGAAATCTAACTATGCTTTGTGAGTCACATGTGTCCGGCAAAAGATCTTTGGGAGAGATTATCTGCTAATGCAAGGAACGTCGTTAACATAAAAAACAGAACGGGAGAGTGCAAGTTGTATGATGAATTTGAATAGTTTCATTTATAAGAAAGGAGAGGAAGCTACATGAGTACTACTGTGGTTCACTCTGTACTCAAGTTATGAACATTTACAAGATGCCATTGGTAGCAGTTTCCTCAAGTTAACACCAAGTTCTAATACACTATTCCTGATGTGAATGGAGCAAATCTTGGTTAATGATGTTAAAATGGTCAAGACTTGCACATACAATTTATTCATCAACTTCTTGCTTACCATGCAACAACATGGAAAGACATGCAAATGAAGTTCGTTGATGCATGAACGCAACTTGATCCTCTTGATTTAGTTGGCATATCCACCAATTAACTAGCTAGATGATCAATCTGTATATACACAATCACCCAAAGGTCTCTATCTAAATCATGTTTCACATATCCAGTCTTCACAGTTTGTCACACCTATCAGAATCAACAATTCAAAACACAATCAACAACAACTTTTCAATCACTTATCCATCAAATGAGTACCAATCCACCGTTCACCACAATGTTTATTCTCCATAACCATCAATCCCACAATTGGAATATGCTCCCTCAGCCTATCAACAGCAACAACCTGAATTTTCCCAACCAGACTCCGGTCTAGTTGTTCCAGTGTTTCAGAAAGGGGATGATCCAATGAAGCGATTTTAATCACTGATGTCGATCTTACTGCTTGTTGTTACGTCAGTAGTATCCTACTACTAACAATCAGCTAAGGACTTCATCAAACCCTCGTCAACAAGCTACCATCTATGATGGAAAAGTAACTGTGCAACCTGTTTAGGGAAGAAAAACTACTTATGCTGCTGGAGCAAGTAGAAGCAATACAGGGAAACAACGGATTGTCATTTGTTACAATTGCAAAGGGGAGGGTCATATTGCCAAGCAGTGTACTAAGCCCAAGAGGAACAGGGATGAAACATGGTTCAATGATAAAGTGTTGCTAGTTCAAGCTCAAGCAAGGGGGGGGGGCGGCGGTCAAGCTTTAACAGAGGAAGAAATAACATTTTTGGTTGATCCAGGATTCCTTGACATTCAAACCTCTCAGACTGGTATCACTCACAATGCTGCTTATCATGCCATGATCTGGATTGTCCTATGGACTCTGATTGTGATGAACTCAACTCAGCCAGATCGCTCTCATGCGAATCATCTCCAGGATTGGGCTCAGTTGCACTCGATGAGGTACACTATCAGATAATATGACAATTTATGATTTAATTCAATCAAGTGAGCAAGTTATTGAACGTCTTCTGTAACAGGGTTAATTGATGTGCGTCATATAGAAACTGAAATAAACCAGTGATAGCAATATCTTCTTATTCTTAGTATCTGAGTCAAAACAAAACAGGAAACTGTCCAGAAATTCATTATCTTTTGGCTCAACAAGATGTCCTGATATTATCTATGTTTGATCAATTAATTACCCAATGTGATGCATTGCACAATGTTAAGATGACCTTGACTAGCGAGCTAGACAGATATTAAAGAAGAGGTTAAAAGATTTGAAAAGAAATGCAAAATGTTGAAAACAGTTTTTCAGGATAAAATAACCAGTTTGCCGAGATTGTTACGGATTAAAGAAAACTCTTTTTAAACAAGTGCAAAGGAAATGGATTTTTAATGAATACCGTTTTCTGATCTCAATAATGATTTTAAAATGGAAGAAAACAGAAATATTGATAGAGAAATTGCTTTAGAAAAGAAAATTATGCAACTTGATTATACCTTTTTTTTCAAAAAGTGGTCAATCTGCGCAAATGTTCATATGATGACTCTAAATCCAAAATTTGTTATGATCATTCCACGAGACAAGCAATCGGTTTGAAAAAACCTTTCTATCTAAGAAAGTTAGAGGAGTCAAAGCCAAAACTGTAATGTCAGGAATGTCATCTTTAATGGATAAGTTGTGATTCCCGATTCTGATGAAACATTAATGCTTTTTGTGAAGAGAGTCGTGCAAAATGCTTTTGAAAGAACAGATCATTGGTTGTAAAATATAGTGGGAACACGAAAACCATTATTAATTATGGCTATTCTTAATAACCGATTGACAACAAAACGTTTTGTTCGACAATCTGATTTATATAAATGAACTATGCCTATTTGAAAGCGATTCGGTCCTGCTTTAGAAAAAACCCTCTCATTCTTCCAACAAACCTTAAATGTTTGTCCGGTTACAAAAGAACTTCCAAAAAGTAAGTATGGATGTATACTAGCTTGAAAAGGCCTCAAACGCTATCTTATTGGCTTTTGATCTGGTTCTTGTCTAAAGAAAGAACTCTGCACACTGTCACTGAGGGCAACGTGTGGGTTTGAACATAGAAAGGCTTGTTTTCGAGATTAATTTCATTCCGTTTATAAAGAATTAAAGTTATCTCATAACTTAATCAATATTGGTTGAAGAACTTGATGATGTACTAAAAGTTTTTATCTATGGATACAGGCTGTCGAACAACATCGCTTGAGTCCAGAACTTTCGAAGTTAAACTAAAATCAAGTTTGAGTAAAAAATTGGACACGACTCTTGGCACTAGCCATTGATTATGATATTGTTAAAAACTGTTGTGAATTTGTCTTGTGAATGAAGGTGGTGAAAATGTGACCATGAATGGCAAAGGTGTCTTGACTCAGGACTGGGCTTCTCAATAAAAAGGATTTTGTTGATAAAGAAAAACTTACGATAAACTTTTTAGAGTTTTTACGACCTCTTGAAAAAAATTGCATTCACTTGGGAAGCTGATTCTTAACTTAATTCAAGAAAATTTTCAATAGAAAACAGTGTTTTTAATCAAATGCTCCATAGTTTTACTCAGTTGTTTGATTTAAGAGAATTGACGAGCTCAGCTCAAGCAATAGGACACAGTCGTTGTCAAGTTGAAAGAGCAAATTTAGTCCTTATTATGGAAATGTGGATGATTAGTCCTGTCAAAAATGAACATGGATGAAATGAGAATTTTAACATTGATTTGGAATCATGAGTGACAAAACATTGTTACTGAGATAATGTGCATTTTGAATAAGGACTTATACTACAAACTTTTATGACTCGATTTAAAACCCAAAATCGTGTTCAATCAATAAGAACAATGTGTGCGTTAAATTAACAAGTCAATATAAAGTCTGGGGAATATTTATGATTTAAATGCAAAAACTTCAGTAATTAGGATTGGTTCATAGCAGCTTAAAATGGTTAAGGAAACTTAAGGAAATTAGTTAGATAAGGAGGTTAACTGTGGACTCCACTCTGTTGATTCAAAAAGTGTCTACGGATAATATGGAACCAATCACGCCTAAATTGTTGAATTCAGGACTGTCATCCTCGTAAATTAAGCATACCCAGGAAGAAGCTTTGGTCTAGGGATCATAGTCGGACATGTGATAATAAGCGGAATTATCTTCAAGATTCACTTTTAGAGTCTGCTCTTGAGGTATACAAAAGGTCATTCAGGATTTGCTTTCACAATATTAGTAGATCTTGCCTCTAGGCATAAACAATTTGTCCTCAATTAGATGAGGTCACACCGAGGAAAAAGGACAAGAAGTTGAGGTTTGTCCGAATCAACTCCATCCAAAAGAAAAACATACAAATCAGACTCGTCCTTCGAACATAGTTTCTAACAAGCGTGTGTTGCATTCTAAAGGAGTAGACTTTATACTAGTGCGTAGCGGTCACAGCCTTTCAGGCAATACCTGAATGATAGATTCGGCAAACACCAAGTAGTATTTCGGAGAAATAAGTAGGAGCTTCACCCTAGGAATTTTAAATCTTGTTTGAATAAAAGGAAATTGGTATGTTAAGTTATGGATCTGCGTTTGTAGAATTCCAAGAAATAAGATGCTTCTGATTTATGTCTGTATTTACAGTGTAATTGATTGCATGTCTTCTTGATTAATTTGTGTGGTTTCTAACTCTATGAATGATGTGATGAAATTTTGAGCTAAACCTAAAACGTGTAAATCTAAGAAAGATATTTGAAACCACAGGAAAAAATGTTCACTCAGATAGGATAGATTTGGAGGACTACCCTCGGCGGGCACTTTCACTATTGGAGGAAATGCGTGCCCTTTTAACTTGGATTACCTCTACTAATGAAAGTGTTTCTAGGAACCAATAGTTCTAGAATTGAATCAACAAACCTAGTGGTTAAAATTGGTATATCCAAGGAAACTTCAAGAAGGATAGAATACTGTCGTTCCGTTTGCAAAAACTAAGGTTATTTAAACAATGTCTTGACTAACTAACTGGAACCCGTAAATATGGGGATCACTAAAAACCATTATTCTTTCTACTTTTCTTAATGAATGCAGGTTGTCCAAATCGTCCTCTGGTATTTGGACTCCGGTTGCTCGAAGTACATGACCGGTGTTCCTCTCAGCTAACCCATTTTTCATCAGTAAATTCTTGGGTACTGTCAAATTCAGAAATATGATCAAGTGCAAAGATAATGGGTTATGGAGACTTCAAGGATTGGGAATGTTACTATTTTCCAAGGGTTTTAACGTTGAAAGGATTTGGGCATAATCTATTTTCTGTGGGACAATTCTGTGATTCCAATCTGGAAGTGGCTTTTTGTCAACACACATGCTTCATTCGCAATCTATAAGGTGTTGATTTATTGATAGGATCTCGAGGGGATAATCTTTATACACTCTTACTTAGGAATATGATGGCGTCCTCTCCCATTTGTCTATTGTCAAAGGCTTCTAAAACCAAAAGTAGTCATGGTTATGGGCATCGTAGTCTATATCACTTGAAACATTGGTGCTATTAATCTCTTGCAAGGAATGACTCGTCCGAGGTTCTACATTAAGCTCAAGTTTGAAAAGGTAAAAATATTTTTCATTATGTTCGGCATGTGCATTAGCAATAAGGTTTAAAGAAACACACAAACCCAAATATGAGGACAAACAATCAGAAAAACTCTATCTGTTGCCATATCGATCTGTGTGGGCCAATGCGTTGTCGCGAGTGTCATTGGTAAGAAGTACATCTCGTTATTGATTGACGACTACTCTCGAATTTACAATGGTAAATGTTTGTGATTCAAAAGGGAGGCTCCAGATTTATATTATTTACAAACAAAAACCTTTTTGAAGATGATCCAAGTTACGGCGTAAGGAAACCGTTCGGTCAGCATCAGAACAGATAATGGAACTGAGTTTGTAATCAATCAATTGCGTGAATTATTATGAGAAGAGGATGGTGGCTCTTCATGAAACATCGTTGCACGATCTCCTCAGCAAAACGGTGTGTTGTTGAAGACGAATTCGTACCTACGCTAAATTGGATGCAGCACGCATACTATGTTAATTTATGCCAAAAGCTCTTCTTTATTTCTTATGGGCCGATAGCTGTTGCCACAGCCTGTATACTCAAAATCGTTCATGATACGTCGTCGTCAGGTAAAAACTCCATACGAGATTTTACACGGACAAACCTCACGATTCTTCATATCTACATGTCGTTTGGTGCACTCTGCTATCCAATGAATGATAGCGAGAATTTAGGCAGTTACAACACTCGAAGGGCTATCATTGTATTTTCATTGGATACGCACCCACAAAGAAAGCATTCCGGATTTACAACAGACGTACCAGACGAATAATTGAAACCATTCATGTTGACTTTGATGAGCTGACCGCGATGGCTTCTGAACACAGCAGTTCAGGACCCGCACTTCATGAAATGACTCCTGTAACAATCAGTTCAGGACTCGTGCCAAACCCTCCTTCTTCAACACCATTTGTACCACCTTCGAGATCTGACTGGGATTTGTTGTTTCAACCAATGTTTGATGAGTCACTTAATCCCCCACCTTATGTTGATTTACAAGCACCAGAAGTCATTGCTCCTATTCCTGAAGTAGTTGCACATGAACATGCTGTATCAACTGGCTCACCTTCCTCAACTACAGTTGATCAAGATGCACCATCACCAAGTAACTCTCCTACAACACAAGAAACTCAAACTCCTATTATTTCTCATGATGTTGAAGAAGATAATCATGATATTGAAGTTGCACATATGGGTAATGATCCGTACTTTGGTATTCCAATTCCAGAAGTTACTTCTGATCAATCCTCATCATCAGATGTTATTCATACAATTGTGCCTCCCGATCACCAAGTTTCTGAACACAATAGCAAATGGACTAAGGATCACCCACTTGAGAATATAATCGGTGCTCTCGACAGACCAGTTTCCACACGACTACAACTCTATGAACAAGCCTTATTCTGCTACTATGATGCCTTTCTCACATCAGTTGAACCTAAGAACTACAAAGACGCATTAACTCAAGCATGTTGGATTGAAGCTATGCAAGAGGAACTTCATGAATTTGAACGTCTGGAAGTTTGGGAACTTGTCTCCTTGATAAAGCATTTGTCATCACTCTTTGAAGTGGATCTATAAGGTTAAGTAGATGAGTTTAGGAGGCTATTCTGAAAAACTTAGGCTCGGTTGGATGCTCCGTAGTTATCGCTAAGAAGAGGGAATTGATTTTGAAGAGTCCTTCGCTCCGGTTGCAAGATTAGAGGCTATACGAATTTTTCTAGCGTTTGCTGCTCATATGAACATGGTCATCTATCAAATGGATGTGAAGACTGCGTTTCTGAATGGTAATCTGCGGGAAGAGGTTTATGTTAGCCAACCGGGACGGATTTGTAGATCCAGACCAAACCTAAACTACGTGTACAAAGCTTAAGAAAGGCTCTTTAGGGTTTAACAAGCTCACTCGCGCGTGGTAATGATATGTTGTCTTCATTAACTGATATCCAATGACTTCGCAAAAAGGCTCAGTGGATCCTACTCTGTTCTTCCGTTAGAGAAGGCAAGGAACTAATACTGTACAAATCTATGCGATGATATTATCTTTGCTGCATCTACTCCTGATCTTGTGACTTATTTGCTAAAATATGTGTTCAAAATTCAAGATGCGTGTGAGGGGTAAAATCTCATGTTTTCTTAGGGACTACAAATTTCTCAAAGTCTAGAGCATCCTCACTAAACCAATCTAAATTGACTCTTGAATCACTAAAGAATATGGCTTTGAATCTTGTGACCCAGTGGATACTCCCATGGTGGAGAAATCCAAACTGGATGAGGGGATATAAGAGAGGGAAAGATTATAGATCACACACTATCGTGGTATGATTGGCACCCTCCTTTATCTTACAGCTAGTAGACCTGACCTACAATTTGCTATATGCATGTGTGCCCGGTATCAGGCTCGGCCTACCAAAAAGCACTTAAATGCGGTAAAAAGGATCTTTTGGTATCTAAAAGGAACTGTAATCGGGGGGACTTTGGTAATACCGAAGGATTCTTCCTTTGCACTAAATGCTTTGCAGATGCGGATCATGATGGTTGTCAAGATACACGCCGTAGCACATCTGGTAGTATACAACTTTTGGGTGATAGACTTGTGAGCTGGTCATCTAAAAGGCAGAAAATCGGAAAAGCCTGCGAATCAAGTACGGAAGCTGATATATGCTTTATCCGGTTGTTCGGGCTCAAGTACCTTTGGATGAGATCACACCTTATCGAATATGGTTTGGATTCAATAAAAATTCAATTGTTCTGTGATAAAAAAGCGTTATGCCTTTTTTTTTAAGGCTGCAACAACGTGTCAACATTCCAGATCCAAGCATATAAGAATCAGATTCACTTTCATCAAGGAGCATGTTGAATATGGTGGTGGATCGAACTTTACTTTGTAAATATGGGAGTATCAATTGCGGCAGCTTCACAAAGCGCTGCGCGAGAAAGAATGAGTTTTCTAATCAACAAGTTGGTATGCGTAGCTTTTAACGCCGGAGACTCTGAAAAAAGTTGGCAGATGGACGTTGACGAATAGTGGTTGGTAACTATGCGGATTATCCTTTGTATCATTAAGTTCATAAATTAACTCAGAAAAAAACCAAAAATATTTTCTCTTTATATAAAAATTTTTTCAAAAAAACAAAATACAAATTAAAAAATGAGAAAATACAAAAAAGAAGTTTTCAAAAGGCATGTCTTTCTGAAAATCGTTAACATTTACGGTTTTTAGAATGCATTCAAAACAATTGATACGAGCCCTGGTAAATAGAAGTTTCGAGCAGATGTTTCAAATGTTTTCAAACATACATAGTTATCGCTGCTATTATTTTAGATAGCAACCTGGGGTCATTTTTTATCTTAAAGGCAAAGTATTTCAAGAGAAAACTTGTCCTCTCAACGGGAATTTATTCTGGGCATGGTCTACTTTATGTACCAGGCAATAGGCTTATGATTACTTTAATCCACATACCGTGTTCCTTTATTCCATTTAAGTGTACGACCCAGTGCGCTTATGTGTTTTAAAATTAAGTGGAAATTTCTTATTTTTGTTGGTAAAAAGTTGTCTTATAATGATCAGTGTTTTTCAGTAATCACAAAAACGATTTTCATAGATAATTCGATCTTCTCAAACAATGACACACAGCTTCCTTTAAATAGAAAAACGGGTCATTATTTGAGGCGGGGAGAATTCATCATCAAATAATCTTTTTAAAACATGTCTTTCAAAATAAGTCGCGGGGGGAATTAACGGATAAGTTGGTTATTAATGACGGTAATCATAAGGGGGAGTTACTGGGATTCTTAACTACACAAGCTTTAGATGTCATGTGTTTAAAACTTTATGGACTTATATGCAAATTAAGACTTATTTGATTCTCACGGAATAGATTTAATCTTATCAATTCTTTGAACACGATCTCGATGTATTTGTGCGTAACTTAGGTTTTGTCTGATTCCGAGGTATCGAATACCAGGCTAGGGGGAAGGAATAGATATATCAGAAAGTTAATGAGTACACGGTGATAAATTCATAACCTATTCTTATTTTTAGGTTCAATTCGGGAAGTACAAATGTCTTAAACAGCAGAGAAAATCAGTGTTTAACTTGTTACTTTAGGGTGCAATATTTTCACTACATGAGGCTAGAGATATCTTTATGAGTTTAAAAGTATGCATCATTGAGTTTACTAGGGGGAAGTGTTGTACAGAAGATTTATCTAAGCGTGAGAAGATTGGTTACTGATTCAATAAAGGCTTCCTTAAAAGGTTAATCACCAAGCTTATTCTTAAAAGAAGTAGAAATATGTGATAAAAGAGGTTCACATAGGTATGATGTTTACTTAAGTTAGTCAGTATTCTGCAGAAAGAAATGAGTACATTTTAGGGACTTATTTGCTTAGGTGTTTCCTATTTTGACTACTTAAGATAGGGATAATTGTGATATCCGAGAGACGTAGTTGACTTTGGTGTTAAATTTATATCATAGACTATCCTGATAGAGGAGAAATTGCTGCTCATCCCGGGACTTAATTGACTTTGGTTGGTTGCGGTTTCCGAGTTAATTGTGCACTTCGGATATATGGGCTTATTACATCAAGACTGATTGATGCGGCTTGCAAGAAAGTTTTGAGTCTACTTCAAGAAAGGATTGCTGTTTAAGGGAAGCGAAGGCAAACTTTCAACACCGACACTCCAAACCTCACAAGCTCAAGTTACATATGTATCTGGGAATATGTTCTTCCTTCGAAGTTTGATGCAAAGACTTTCATAACTTGGAAGAAAGTTGAAGCAAGCTGAAGGTGCTTGAAACAGCGAAATTATCTGTTGACATCGTCTTGAAAAGAAAGAAGGTAATGAGGTAGCTTAGAAAGTTCGTTGGTGGGAGTTTGTATGAAGGAGACTTACGGCTGCTAGTCAAAAGATCCATATGATTCTAGCGTATGAGTTCTCATCATTCAGGTTCAACCTCGCATATATTAATCTTGTCGAACATATATAAAGTGTAGACTTAATGGTGATAATAAGGAGTGCTCGAGTACAAAATTTTCAAGAATTTCTTAGTAAATTCAAAATCTTTCAAATTATTGTACTCAGCACTGTCTTATAAACCCTCAAACATTGAGGGGGAGCAATAATATGTTCCATTCTGCTAGAATATATCATTTTGTCCCCGAACGGTTAATCAATTGATATCCAAAATATCAAGGGATTAACATTTGGAATATGGGGAGGAAAAATGGTTTAACCACCACCCCCTTGGGGACTTATGTTTATATAATATTGAATAACGTGATCAAATAAAAATAGATCAATGCACTTCCAAACCTCAGCATGTATATGATTAGATGCACATGTTAAGGGGGAGCTTTTAGTGATGATGAAAAACTCTCAAAGTGTAAATCTTTTGATATTTATATCAAACACTTTGATTGAAATTTTCAATGTTTTTGGAAGGATCGTGATGAAATACCCAAGGACGGACCCCATGTTCTTAAATTATGAGTTATAAAGGCTGTTAGCTTAGGTATTCAGATCCCATGATCCAGCCAGAACTGGAGGGATCTACCTAGGGATAATCCACTAGTTAAGTGTTGAAGTCCTTCTTAGGTATGATTCAAAAGGAGAAAAAGTGAGATAGGGAATAATGCTGACTGAGATGGAGTACACTGGACAAACCAACAAGGTGTTAGTTATGAAGTCTTGGGAAGCATTGAAGGGGTTGAAGAATGAAAAAGAAATTAAGGCTAAAGGGTGAAAAGTAAGAAGCCCTCGTATACCCCTTAGGAGAAACGGTCAATACATATGCTGTCAGAAACACTCAGGTGTTGTCTGACATTGAAGACAGTCATGGACCCAGTGACGCTATGCACAATCTCCTCCCAGCCACTCAAAGTCGGAAAGACTTTGTTTCAAAATCTCACTGAGATACACTTATTTCTATTGACTTTCTCACTCCGAGGTTAGTTTGATATTAAACAGGTACTTGGTTACTCAGAGCTCCAGCCTTCCGATCACTAAAATCAAAGTGCCATATAGAGTATAAAGCAAAAGAGATCATCCTTAAATATATTAGGCACTTGTCAAATTCTGCATGCTAAGTCACACACTGTGAATTTACAAGATATATTAAGAGTCCTAGAGTATCCTTGTGATTTTTCCAGAACCTTCAGAGTGAATTCTTTCATATTGATGATGGAAATTCCTGCTTGAGCAACATCAATAAGCTCATGGTAAGGTATAATTGCTGCGGATTCTTTATGAATCAAACTTTGTGACAACTGAAAGAAACGATGTGCGTTCTATATAGAATCAACTAGTTTCCCAAGGTTATGGATCAACGGTTAAAGAATTTTGAATTGCTTAAAACTCTCGATGTGTCACAAAACCACTTTAGCAAGTGACACATCGATTGATTTTCAAATCGATTTTCTATATCAATCGGTGAGATAGTAACTCACTGGTTCACTCTTATCGTGCTGTCTGCTTTGAGACGTTCCGATAATGAGAACATGCTGAGTACGATGAATCTAATACATATGTGTTAGAAAGATTCAATACTACAGCTGGAAATCCTGTCAAGAAGATTCTTCTTAAATTGAATCTATCTGATCACAGGTCGATCCTCACGGATTCGAAGGTTTCTCCAACCAAACCTGGGCGAATGACAAAGCCATATTCGTCCCCCCGCTTTATTGCTAACTGTTTTATGCAGGCTATTTAAAGATGGTGGTGGAGGTTCCTGATTCCAGCTGACTCACAAGATCCATAGCCACATGCTCATACCTGATAGACAAACATAAGGACTTCCAATGTAAAGGCTCAATACAAAATTTCAAGATTTCGCTTCTCTGATACCGAACGTCTTTCATTGAAGTGACGAAGTATATTAAAGTCAAATAAATTTCAAAGAATAGTTTCTGTCTCTCTGACAAACATTCTCTCCGGAGATAATGATCTCGTTCCCACCCTTAGGGGAAGAAGATGGAACGGAAGGGCCTATGGTTATTGAAGCTGAGGTAGGAGGACACCTTGTCCACCGCATGTACGTGGACGGGGGTGCCTCTTCAGAAATTTTGTATGAACACTGTTTCAACCAACTCCGCCCGGAAATCAAAAAACAAATGGTTCCCGCAACCACATACTTGGTCGGGTTTAGTGGAGAATAATATGGCCGCTGGGGCAAGTATCGCTGCTTGTAAAAATAGGCGACGAGGAACACTCAACTTCCGCATGGATGAACTTCATGGTTGTAAGATCGCATTCTCCGTATAACGGAATAATAGGAAGACCAGGTGTAAGGAGAATCAAAGCAATCCCGTCCACAGCCCACGGAATGCTAAAATTCCCAGTGACAGGCGGAACGGTCACACTGCGGAGTAGCAGGATCATACCACTAGAGTGCGCAATGATCTCAGGACCCAGAACACAGCAACCTGTAGTTGACCAGGACGCAGAAGAAAAAATTCAAGTAGCAATTCATCCAGAATATCCTGAACAAACTATAGCAATAGGTTCCACCTTAACTAAGGAAGGCCGAAAGAAGCTGTGCGGATTACTAAGGCAAAACCTGGATATCTTCGCCTGGAAACCAGCAGATATGACCGGAGTTCCGCGTCACATAGCGGAACACAGGTTGAATGTCCGGGAGGGATGTTTTCCTGTTAGACAAAAGAAAAGGGGGCAAGCATCCGAGAGGAACAAGGCAATATGTGAAGAGGTGGAAAAGCTAGTAAATGCCGGTATCATGAAAGAAGTCCACTATCACAGTTGGTTGTCAAACCCAGTAATGGTGAAAAAACATGACAACAGCTGGAGAATGTGTGTAGATTTCAAAGACTTGAATAAAGCATGTCCAAAGGATGGTTATCCGCTACCGGAAATAAACTGGAAGGTAAAATCCCTCTGCGGATACCCTTTCAAATGCTTTCTGGACGCATACAAGGGATACCATCAAATAAAAATGGCAAAGGAAGACGAGGAAAAGACAACGTTTATCACAAGCCAAGGAATATTTTGCTACTCGAAAATGCCGTTTGGATTGAAAAATGCCGGCGCGACATATCAACGTCTGGTGGATAAAGCCTTCCAGAAGCAAATAGGTCGAAACTTGGAAGCCTATGTGGATGACTTAGTTATCAAAAGCTGCACGGAACAAGAAATAATCCGGGACGTGGAAGAAACATTTAGAACACTCAGAAAGATAAAAATGAAGTTAAACCCGAAAAAATGTACCTTCAGAATAAGGGAAGGCGTATTTCTAGGTTACAAAGTGAATTCCGACGGATTAATGGTGTGCCCGGATAAAGTAGAAGCGGTCCTCAGTTTGCCATCTCCAAAGTGTTTGAAGGACGTACAAAGACTAAACGGAAAATTGGCAAGCCTTAACAGGTTTCTATCCAAATCGGCCGAAAGGTCGCTACCTTTCTTCAAAACTCTAAAAAAGTGCACTAAGAAAAGCGACTTCCAATGGACCACGGAAGCAGAAGCGGCTTTCCAGCAAATGAAAAAAATTAATAGCATAATTGCCTATGATGGCCGCACTACAAGAAAAAGAAGAATTAATCATCTACTTGGCAGCGACAAAAGAAGCCATCAGTGCTTTCCTGATGGCGGAGAGGGACGGGAAGCAAATACCCATCTATTTCTTCAGCCGAGCAATACGAGGTCCGGAAATCAATTACACTCCAATGGAAAAGCTAGTACTCGCCTTGGTAAGTGCTAGCAAGCGACTAAAGAGATACTTCCAGGCACATACAGTAATTGTAATCACAGATCAGCAGATGTTATGAAACCCAGAGGTTACGGGAAGACTGCTCAAATGGAGCTTTGAGCTAGAAGAACATGACATTGAGTATCGACCAAGAACATCGGTCAAAGGACAAATCCTAGCGGACTTTATAGTGAAACGTCCGAAGGATAATTCAGAAGATACGCTCATGGAGGACGAGGAAGAACTCCCTGACCCATGGACACTATTCACGGACGGATCCTCCTGTGCAGACGGCTCCGGGGCAGGACTCATACACATCAATCCAGAAGGGATGGAAATTACCTATGCTTTAAGATTCAGGTTTGATGCAACAAATAATGAAGCAGAATATGAAGCTTTGATCGTCGGATTAAAGGTAGCAGAGCAAATGGGTATACAAAACCTCCAGGTAAATGTTGACTCACGATTGGTGGCTAATTAAGTAAACGGAGCGTATGTTGCAAAAGAAAACGACATGATTCGATACTTGGAAAAGGTAAAAACGCTCACGGGCAGCTTCAAAGTGTTCTTAATAAAACAGGTGCTGAGAAGTGAAAACAAAAAGGCAGACGCGCTAAACAAGATAGCATCAACAAGTTTTGCACATTTGAGTAAGCAAGTACTAGTGGAGGAACTGAAGGAAAAATCAATAAATAGAGCGAAGGTCTTGGCAGTAGTAGAAGAGGAAGGAGATATGTGGATGGCCCCCATTTTTAAATACCTCTCAGACGGAACACTTCCAGCGGAAGGGGAAAAAGCAAGAGAAGTGAAACGCAAGTCATGGCGGTTCTCCATAATAAACGGGATACTCTACAAAAAATCCTTCCTCGGACCATGGCTATGCTGCGTAGGACCACTCCAGGCCAACTATGTTCTAAGAGAGATACATGAAGGGTCTTACAGCATGCACGCAGGCACACGATAAGTCGTGGCAAAGGCCTTGCGGATAGGTTACTAGTGGCCAACCATGCACGAGGACTCAAGGAAGCCAATTCAAGCATGTCAAGACTGCCAAGTTTACAAGCCCGTCTTAAGAAACCCTCAACAAAAGTTAAGTCCAATCACATCTCCGTGGCCATTCTACAAGTGGGGTATTGACATCGCCGGACCTTTTCCGGAAGGGCCCGGAAAGGTCAAATTCTTGATAGTAGCCATCGACTACTTCACAAAGTGGATTGAAGCCAAGCCAGTTGCAACCATCATTAGAAGCCAGATAAAAAAATTCATGTGGGATAACATTGTGTGTAGATTCGGACTCCCAGGAGAAATCATCTCAGATAACGGAAAACAGTTCCAAGACAACCTATTCAAGGATTGGTGAGAGAAACTATGTATCCGCCAGCATTTCGCTTCTGTTAAGCACCCGCAAACTAATGGCCTAGTGGAAAGGGCAAACCATAGCCTTGGGGAAGGAATAAAGGCTAGGTTGGACGAAAGGATCAAAAACTAGATGGAAGAACTTCCTCATGTCCTATGGGCGCACCACACAATGATAAAATCCAGCAACGGAGACACCCCGTTCTCGTTGACATATGGAACAGAAGCTGTCATCTCGGCAGAGATCGGCATGCCTACACTAAGGACAGCAGAAATAAATTAAAAGAAAATAACAAAGCTCTAGAAATCAACCTCGCCCTACTGGAGGAAAGAAGAGAACATGTAGCGATACGAGAAGCAAAAAGCAAAGCTAAGATGGAAAGGTACTACAATTCTAAAGTCCTAAGTGTAAGTTTTAAACCCGAAGATTTAGTGTACCGCAACAATGAGGCAAGCCATGCGGAAGATACAGGAAAATTAGGTCCCAAGTGGGAAGGGTCGTATGAGGTAACGGAAGCACTAGGAAAGGGCGCATACAAGTTAAGAGACCAGAACGAAAACCAGCTCCCACGGACCTGGAATGTCAGCAACCTTAAGAAGTGTTACGTGCACAAAATGTAAGCAATTCACCTATGCGGACTCCGGAGTGGGGGTAATGCATTCCAATCTATCTCAATCATGCGTTGTAATATTTTCTTTTGAAACTTTAATATAAAAAAACGTGAAGCCTAGCTACCTTCACAACTTTTATTTTTAATTCATGTTGTTTACTATACGAAATTATTATATTTATGATTAAGACGCGCACGCAATAGGACACGTCCCAATTAATGTAGTTCCATATAACAAAAGGATGAGTAACCCGACAATTCACTCAAGTATGTAAGAGGCATTGCAAGCCCAATACTAAAAGTGTTCCATGAACGCTTCACTAAGTCTATCCTCACAAATGCAAAACAGTGATATTAAAAGATAGCGATAAAGGGAGAATAACCCACAAATATTCAAGCAAGAATATAGTATTAATCCCGTGAAAATTTCTAACCAAAATACTTCTCAATCAAGAGAAATACAAGGTAAAAATCTCACTAAAGAAAACACAACTTGTATATTTTTTATCCGGGAAGTAGGGTACACTCGGTCTTGTCCCCCAACGAAATCGTGAATTGAGAATTTGGAATATTCGGATTCGAGTTTAGAATGATAAAGGAATTTTTTGAACTTTTGATTACACTACAAAAGATAATAGCACGAATTAAGAACAATTAACTAGCACAAAATTTAAATGCACGTAAAGTGAAAACGCGAGCTAAAACTGAAATTTAAAATCTAAAGCACGACTTTTAACAAATTTTATACCTAAAAATCACAAATTCCAAAAGAAAATTTTAGGAAAAAGAATTAGAATTTTTTAACAATTTTTGAATTTTTAATGAATTTTCTAAGATTTAATGAATTAACAAAAATAAACTTTTTCTAAAAATTATCACTAAAATTTTTCTTTTATTTTTCAAAAATACTAGATTTAAAAAGAAAATTTTCTCAAAAAGAATTTTAATTTTTCAACTATTTTTCTATTTTTTATGAATTTTCTAAGAAAAAGTAATTAACTAAATTCTATTTTAATTCCTAGAAAATACAAATCAAATGAGAAAAATAAAGAAAAATGATTTTAACATACTAGAATGGTGCAGAAATGTATTGGAAACAAAAGCCCCAATTTTTAAACTCTAATTGTGATCTAATTTGGTTGATTAAAACTAAACCCTAAATTTTATAAAACTAATTTCTAAAAATTAAAACTATTTTATTCTTTTACAAACGACAGGGTATAAACTGTAAGAAAGGAAAGTAAAGGGTAGGCGGGATAACTAGTGACAATTTACACTACAACACAAACGGGTAACCCTAAACTATGAGGTATATTCAAAACAGACCCTACGCTTATGGCTTATTTTTGGCTTATTAAAAAATGAGATTCAGAAAAAACTCAAAACTACAAAGTTGTAGTTTAGCTTATTCTAAACAATATTAACAAAGGCACTTTCTACTTTGGACAACTCAATAAGCTACAAAATAAGCAACTTGCTAACTGTCACAGTAACTAAGTATTTTAAGAGCTTTTTGAATTTTGGCTTATTACTAGCTTATTTATAGATGAAATTTTAAACTAAAAGAAGATATTTGTAGACTAAGATGTGTGTTAAGATATCTAAACACTCATTAGCTAAGCTTAACAAAATTAACAAGAAAATTAAGATGAAAAAGTGCAAGTTCTAGGCTTAAGCTGTATTAAGCTTTTTCAAATAAGCTTCACAGCTTATTTCTAAACTATAGAAGCTAGAATTTTGAATATGAGCTATCCTACTTTCATTGAATCAACCTAGGTAAAAGGTTTCTAAAAATTCTAACTAAAAATAAGAAATCATTAAGAAAGTTAAGCTAAACTCTAATGCACTGTTACACTACTTTTCTCAAGAAAAATAAGCTGAACTTAAGAACTTAAAATGAAACTTAAAAGCTTATCTAGATTCAGTTAGTGGAATTCCATTGATATGCTAAAACCTAAGTTCTACTTCCTAATTTTCAAATACTAAAAGTGACTTTAAAAAATTCAAAGTCACAGCAGTATGAACTGCTGTATGCTGATACAATTGGCATATAACTAAAATGCAAGCTAACATCCTTTAACTAAAACCTCATTTACACTAACTCAAAATGAGTTCTAAATTGTATTTAAATCACTGTCTTCTAAATCTATTTAGTAAAAAGAAACTGTCCTGGTGCAAAGATTAATGTTTAGAGATCAAATCTTTGAAATCTACAATCTAACTTCTAACTTCATTTTTAAGCTTGATGATATAACCTAACTAAACTATTCAAAAGGTTTTGGCAGATTTGTGTTGACTTTAAAAGTCAAATAAACCTACATCCAAACACTCCTTTATTCTGAAACTGTCAACTATAGATGCACTTAAAATCTATTTAAAAGCTAAAACTCCTAAATCCTTTTAGCTACTCATTCTTATACTCACCTACTTAAGCTATCTAAGTTCTAAAAGTCCTAGCTTATGTAGAGAAATAAGCTAGTTTAACAGCTAGCTATTTAACACCTAGTTTAAAAAACAGATTTAACTAAGTACAATTTTAGCTAGAATAGGTAATGGAAAAATGAAAATAGACAAAGCTAATTATCAACTAAACACTCTTCAGTAAGAAATGAGAATCTCTAAATTCTAAATAAGCATTTAGAATAAGCATCTAATGATAAACTGAAAATTTAAAGAGTGAAACCTGAATTTAATGAAGACTCAAGCTCTAGGCTACTCTTTCTGAATGAGCAGCCTTAAATCTAGTTCCTAACGGCTACCTTAGCCTCTAAACCAGCTTAAAAGCTCAATAAGCTATTACAGCTTATTTCTCCTTTTAGCTTCCAAAATGAACACAAATCATCTCAAGTGATCATGTTTTGACAACAAATGGAATTAAAAGAGTAAATGAATGATGATTAACAAAGTTTAACTGAATTTTGAGCTTATGAACAGTAATAAGCTCGAATGGGCATATTGAGAGCTTAATGAGTGAAATTGGCTTAAAATTGAAAACAAAGAACAAGGAAACTTGAGAACTGAATGTTATTGCTTAAAATGGTAAAGTACAAGTAGAAATAACAAAGGTACAAGTGATTGAAGCTGAAATTTAAAAAACTTAAAGAAAATGCTTAAAATGAGGAAAATTAACAAACTGAAAATTAAAACTACTCACTAACTCTCTAAATGAACGTTTTCACTTCTATTTATAGAGAATGGAAGAGGAGAGATGAGAGTTTCTCGATTCTTCCAACACTTCTTAGCCCTTGATCAATTTTGGACAATTCCTAGCCGTTTGATGATATAGATGAGGTGTTCGATCCAATCAGGGATTGACATGTGGACGAAATGATGTGTAAGAGGGAAATATACGAAGTATAGAAGAGAAAAGGAGCGGGGAAGGGTTTTTAGAGAAGTTGGGTTCGTGTTTGTTTTTGGCTGGAAAAACCGTTGAGAGTTTGTTAAAGCCGCTATTCTATTTGAAAGTTTGAAGGAATTGCAACACTGGCCCTTGTCTTTCACCCGCCCAAAGTATAGTGTAAAAACACTTTGAAAATGTCAGTATTGGTCCTTGTAGTTTCTATTTCCATTTTCCTCTTTTCAAACAATCTTTTCACCTTATGCAAATTTAGTCCTTTGAACTTGAAAACTTCCAAATAAGTCCTTTGACTTTGAAACTTGTCAATATTGATCTATGGCTTTTTATTTTGGGGCTTTGACTTTTATCTGGGGGGTCTTTATTTCTTGTATCATCCGCATTTGATTGTCTTTCCGTCTTCACTCTTTGTCTTGTCTTTTCCGTTTCTTGTCGGTTTTTGACTGTTTTTGTTTCTTTTTGTCATTTTTATCCTTTCCTGCACATTAAACACAAAAGCACACATTTTTCTATTCTTTTGGCATTTTTATGGCTTTTATTTGGCAAAATCCCGGGTAATTTTATATATAATTAAGCAATTATCAGCGATAAAGGGAGAATAACCCACAAATATTCAAGCAAGATTACATATAATCGTAATATTGCAACAAAAACTTTAGCTAAAGTATCCAAATTGTACAAGTACATTTTCACCGCGCTCAAAAAGGTCACAAGCGACCATGGCATATAGCGGACAAAAACACTTAGAAAAATTGATCACTTAAGAATGGCCTTAACAAGAAAGGTCACATACAACAAAGGCAAAACAAACCAGCAAGCTACTGAAGGTTCAGGTCCACATTATCAACATTTGGGAAGGGGTCAACATTATCACCCCCAATCTGGGACTTTTATCTGGGTCTTTATTTCTTGTATCAGGCTGATCCGGCATTTGATTGTCTTTCCGTCTTCACTCTTTGTCTTGTCTTTTCCGTTTCTTGTCGGTTTTTGACTGTTTTTGTTTCTTTTTGTCATTTTTATCCTTTCCTGCACATTAAACACAAAAGCACACATTTTTCTATTCTTTTGGCATTTTTATGGCTTTTATTTGGCAAAATCCCGGGTAATTTTATATATAATTAAGCAATTATCAGCGATAAAGGGAGAATAACCCACAAATATTCAAGCAAGATTACATATAATCGTAATATTGCAACAAAAACTTTAGCTAAAGTATCCAAATTGTACAAGTACATTTTCACCGCGCTCAAAAAGGTCACAAGCGACCATGGCATATAGCGGACAAAAACACTTAGAAAAATTGATCACTTAAGAATGGCCTTAACAAGAAAGGTCACACACAACAAAGGCAAAACAAACCAGCAAGATACTGAAGGTTCAGGTCCACATTATCAACATTTGGGAAGGGGTCAACATTATCACCCCCAATCTGGTCTTCCGCACTTCCACCCATTTGGTCATCCGCATGTACGATTTCATAATCATCCGTAGAAATGGGGCGAACAACGCTTGTAGAAGCAAAAGTGACAGATAACGCCGTGCTAGTCCCAGCAAGGATAGCAATAACAGCTAAAGTACCCCCCGCTGATGTACCCTCAGTACCAGTCAAATTCCGTAACTGTAAAGGCTCAGATATAGAATAAAAACTCGTCACGAAGTGCTGATTACACGGTTAGCAAGGTTTTCTTAATCTTTCGAAACCCTAAGTTAGAAACATGCCAACGATAATGACAAAGTAGACAGCCCCAATCACACTGGGTTGATCCGGAGAATGATGTTTCGAAACCTTCAATTGGTCAGCATTAAGGCTGTGACGCGAGTAGACCCAACTTATCAGCAGACGATCCTCAACGAAGGAGGATTCATGATATTTCTGTACTAGCATCTTTGTGGATTTTCAATTCGCAAGTAAGAAAAATTTACACTTTTAAGATGATGCAAAGCGGCAAGATAATGAGCTTCCACAGACGGATTATATGCAGCAATATCAGTCAAAGTACTACCTTCAATGTCGTGAGTAATATCGGCGGATAATCCTTCATGCATGCCTTTTTCAACTGCCTTACCAATTTCCGCCCCGAGAGCGGAGAGATACTCTGTGGAATTCAAGCATTTGGTAAGGGCAAGCTCTATACCGTGAGTCAGAAGCCATCGACGACCGGCAATGGTATTCAAAAGGTGCGGATAAAATTTCCTCCGGGTGAAGGACCATCGCAATAACATCAGCGTCCAGTTTCTCAAGTTTATCATTAACTTCCTTTATCTTGTCATCTTGGAACTCCTCAAGTTGATCAACAAACTTCTCGTATGCCGTGACCTTTTCCTGAAGTCCAGCAGAAGAAGCTTCCAGCTCACGCACCTGCAAATCATACGAAAAATAAGAAAATAAAAATAATAATAAAAATTAAGTGTAAGGGAATATTAACCTGTCGGCAAGACTTTCATTCTGCAATTTAACAGATGTGACAAGATGCGTCGAATCAGTCAGCCTTATTGCTCTCTGACTTTTAACCGTAGCTGCAAAGATCCGCAATTCACTCTAACACCCCCCTTTGCTCCTAAGGGGCAGGCATTTAGCTCTTTTAATAACTTTACCTCATCTTGAAGAGATTTCTTAACAATCCCGAATCTAGAAGCTTCAACACGAAGATGGATGGCCTCCGCGGATTCCGCTTCTTTCAAAAGCAATTGTGCATTCAGACTGTCAATTTCTTTCACCCCTTTTGTCTTCAACAATATATCTCCCTTTTCCTCGACAATCAGCCTTCAGTCTTCTTTTCTCGTTAATGTTATATTCCAGCACGCATTTTCTCATTTCAGCACTCAAAGAAAATTTGGCGGGCTGCATACCACATTGAATTTGGTATTAAAAAGTTGGTATGCTCAATGCCACAGATAGATGCAAAAAACTTTGGAGGGGCAAATTCGTCTAACATTTCGCGGCAGACGCGACCATCATCAAGACAAGACCCATTTGTAATACTCCATTGGAGAACATAAACCTTCTGAAGATCAAACTCTTGATCAACAACGGTGCGGATACCACCAAAGAAAAAACCACTACCAGAAACATCTGAGAAGCCACCTGGAACAAGGTCAGTCCCGCCAGCTAAAGACGAACCAACAACAAATAAAGAAGGTCTAGCAGGTGCTTCTTTAGCAGGTGCTTCTTTAGTAGTCGTAGCAACATCAGCGGTCGCAGTCACAACAGTCGCAATGATAGGAACAGAGGACCTGACAACAGAATCAACTTTAGCTTCCGCAATGTTAGCACCGGAATGATAGGAAGAATCTAAAGAGATAACAAACCTTTGCGGAGCACAGATGGTCTAGAGGTTAAGACCAAGTACGGAGTCAGCATGATGTTCGTCTTCACGCTCCGATGTAGCGGACACAGAGGATGTAACAAAAGGTAAGGTCGAAACGGGCTCACCCCTAACATTAGCATTCAATACTACCCCGACAAGTAATCTCTTAACCGTGGACCTAGACTTACCAGCCACGGAAGGCCTACCAGGGGCCCCATAATCATTTCTTAACTTCTTGGCAAGATGAGAAGGTTCGTCGGCATCAACAATAGTTTTTTGTTTCCTTTGTCTTGATCGCAACGGGATCACATCCTCGGCAACAACCTCCGTGGCCTCACTAACAATTAAAGTACCAGCACCTTGACCACCATCAGCGGAATCATGATGCTCTTCCTCATTACCACTACCCTCTTCATCAAATAACCTGTCAACACTTGCATCAAGCTCACTTTGAGCACGGGCAGGAGCAACCGGGAGCAAAAGTACGGCGCGACCAACAGTGGTATCTAGCAGTTTTGGTTCGTCTTCACCACGCTGCCTCTCACCAATCCTGACCTTTGTTGGATCGGCGGTGCATATAAATGCAAGCAAGTCTATTTCTACAAAAAAAAGGGGCGCAAACAGTCAGAAAACATAATCAAAGAGTATAGCATAAACAAAGCATAACAAATGAACACCCACCCTCATTGTTATCAAGCAGAAATTGAGGATAAGTATTCTCATCTAAAGTGTAATAGCGGTTGATTCCAACTAAACAAAGAAATGGTTCCGGATACTTATGAAAAGGAGCCGAATACGCAATAAAAGTAGCATAATGCTCCGTGTTATATTGAGAAGACTTGGGAAAAGGGTCCTTTGACACAGTTGTGCTGGCATTCCACGAAAAAGAAGCAGGACAAGCAAAAGTGTCGACCCAAAAGAAATGGCCATTCCAATTTTTTAACGAATCTAAGGGTTTAGTATAGCAAGTAGCGGTGTTCCCCGGGCGCTTACTAAACGACACCCAGCCTTTTTTTTAGAATTAACATAAAAACAATGGAATAATCCAACCGTGGGCTCAAAACCATGGACGTGGCAAAGGATCTCAAAATGAGATACCTTGGCTGCACTAATGACAGAAAGTTAAGATATATGGATACGATAGTGTTTAAGCACGTTCACAAGGAAAGTGGAAAGTGGTAACCGAAAATTAGCATACTTGAAGAACCTAATATATATGCCTTTTTTACCAGCATGCATCTCATGGATCGTCTGGTTAGGGGTAGGTATTTGCGGGTCCACTTCATCGGGAATATGATACGTGTCACAAAAAAAATTAAGGCTTTAAGGGTAAGTGTCGACTTAATGTCCGTTATACTGCTCATGATAAAGTAAACAGGGATGAAGGCCTAACCTGAAAGACAAAAATTCCTCAAAAAAGAACACAAAAGGTACAAGTTTGATGAGCTTGAAGGATTTTTTGACAATGGCGATTATAGATGAAGAAGATGAAAAAGAAAACAGTAAAAACAGTGAAAACCACACCGACTATTTATACCCTTGGTATAGTAAATACAAACCCCCTCTAGATGCTTACACGTGGCAATGACCTCCGAGTCAACGGTCAAAATGAGATGTAAAAGATAGTGATGATAGTTAAGAAGTTAGACTAGCCAGTCAAATCAGTCAGAAGATAAAAGGCCACAAATGAGCCACGTCAACCACGGCTTACCAACCAATAAAATAAAACGCCGCGGAAAGACAAGAGACTACGAAAGGAGAAAATAGCATGGGAAAGTAACAAAACATAAGTCTAGTAGTACCTACCGCACGCAACAAAGTCGCACGCAATAGGAATACTAGACTGGGGGGACTTGATGACGTATAATAGGTGTACGAGGCCCCTAGGCCTGAGCCATATCATTACAATGGGCCCTCGGCCCAACCAAGCAAATAATACCCTCTGCGGAAAAAGCCCAATTCCGTATTGGGCGGCGCGGAAGAAGCAAGACGGGCGTGACAAATCCTCCGCGGACTAACAGGCGTCCACAGAAGGGAATTAGCGTCCGCATGACACGATTACAAGCGGATCCTTATCCAAATTAGGGTCCCACTTCGGCCTAATAACAGAAATGAGCGAAATACTAGGAAAACCTAATATTTGGCTCACCAATAAATAGGGGTATTCTAACACCCCATGAGGTATGATTTTCTGACCACATTACACACATATATGCTCTGACATTCTCTGACAAAACATATTTACTTACTCTCACGCCGGAGTCCAATCGTGGGTCCGTCCCCACGATAAGACTAATGGTTTACTCTTCTATTGTGCAGGAAATCACTTTACTACTTGATTTAGTACAAGATCTCGCTTTTGGGCCAAGCCCAATAACCTTTCAGATCCACCTATACAACCCATAACACAAATTGTACTAACAATACTTATGCAATGGGGCGTTACACTGGGTTATGTATTATGGAAATCCATCAAACCAACGATTAATTTCTTTAGATTTATCCAAAAAGGTATTAAAAGAAATTCATCAACCTGATAAAGCGATCACGAATGTTGTTTTCTGGCGATTCATAACAGAATGTATAGGAAATACAATCACAAACTGTATTGGAAATATAAGGGGAGTAATTATTACAGACTCGGGTTGGATTCTCAAAAGCCCTCTACATTCATCTCTTCTACCGTTATGTCGAGCCTCATATCTCCTTATCTTCAAGAAGGCAATGAATAGGTGGCTTAGAATTATCATCTTGTTTCCTGGTTAGTTCTTTTATCACATCGTCTTTGTGACTTCTTATTACATGTATTGCCATAGTGACGTATTTATTTTGGTACATTAGCTTTCTTATTATTAAACTCAGATGTGAAACTTTTGTTTTGGCGTGCAAATTCAATATATCGCAAACTTATGGTTTTATCATTAGTAGTTTCTAAACGGAATTAATTTTGTGGCGAAGTTATGTTACTGATAGTTATGATCCTGTATATGGAGTAAGCTAGCGTTGTGTTTAAATCGAATATTTGATCTTTGTGTTTGACTAATATAGTACATGTATACGGCATGCTTGTTTCCGTCTCATTTAGTAGGAATCAACAGCTAGTGTTGTTAGTAGTTAGATCCTCTTACGATATTATTACGGCTACAGAACTTGTATGGACGACTATCAAGCTAGTATCTTTATGATACTATTTGTGAATATGTAGGAAAAAACAGGAGTGCCAAAATATTCGTTCTTCGTATTAACATTACGTTAACTATATATTGTGTTTCATTTTTACCTATAGCGGTCACTAGTTCTTGTATGGACTAAACCAAACATGATTTAATGTGTTTCTTTCGATATCATATACTCCGTATGATTTAAGAATAAACAGTTTAGAGGTGTCAATGATTGTCACACCCTCAAACAGGCCCTGGACGGAATACACGTGTCCGGGGGCGTGACATCATAATATACATCACACAAGATACAAGGAACGACCTCTAAGGGTACGTTTAAAAATCCAACATCGTTGCATTAAATAAAATAGATAAGGTTTGACATAAGTTTAAAGAAAATATGCGGAAGCGAATAAAAGTTTTAGAAAATTGACAACGATGTTAAGACAGTAGATAATAGATCTTGAAAATCGGTCCAATGCATGGCAACACCATAAAGCAAGCAAAGACATCCACAGCTAAGCACCTGAGAAAAACATGCTAAAACGGTCAACATAAAGTTGAGTGAATTCATAGGTTTTAGTATTAAAGTGGCACACAAGTTCACAGTACGTACGTGACAGTTATAAAAGATACGACTTCACATAAAAAGTATTTACTGTTGCGCTAAGCTCATGACACTGAAGCTCAATTAAATGAAGCATATTATATGCCAAATAATAATTAATCGCCCTAAAGGTATCCGACCAAGATCACCTAATGAAAATCCGACATGGTATATATCCGTTTATCGGGAGCCCCGTGGGTAGTGAGCGCTACTCACCCGGATAAGGATAATTAGTCCCAAATAGATCTATTTATAACACTCGCGCTCGCTTAACCAGCCAGTCAGTCAAGAAATTAACGGTTCATGATAATTTGGGCATTAATGGTCTATTCGCAACTTAAGCAACACGTAATCAGGAAAAGGCAACGTAAAGTAACTGTATCCATAGTTTAAAAGCAAGCAATGTTTCTCACCCAAAAATAGTAAAGTAAAAGTAGTGAAACGTGGGGCTATGAACTCACCTTAGCAAGATGAGCAAATGATAAATCACTTAAGTAAAAGATGATATAGAAATCTAGCCGCGACCTAGAATAATAACGCGTCTTAGGAACACGGAAAGTATGCCAAGAATTGCACAATATGTTCATCACCAAGAGACATCCATGTGTGTTTGTGCTTTGGTTTGATTATGACTAATTAAAATCATAAAGTTTGTCGTTAAGTTCGGCGTTTAACCAAAAATTACTATTTTTAGTAAGTTTCTATTTTAGGAAAGTTTTTAGTTTCAAGACGTTAATACCGTCCCTTATATTTGCTAAGCTTTCATATTTTCAAACGCACAATCTAATCTCAATCGCTTAACTTCCATGTCCGATTCGCTAAAACATTATAAAAGTTACTATTTTTGAAATCCTACACTTTTATCCATCCCGACATTACTCGTCTATGTTCATAACGTTTCAAATGTTTCTAATTAATTACCTAACATTTTTATATGTTTCGTCAACATTTAGAAAGCCCAAAAAGGTCCGAAAGTGTCTGAAAACCCTATTTTACGTTTCAAACAGCAACTATTCATTTGGTTTTTGCCGAAAAATATTTCATGTTTTATTTCGCTATATCTTGGTCGTTTTAAATCCGTTTTTAGTGTGCGATATATGAAAACCTATCTACTCGAAACAAGCTTACCAAATACTACCTTCTCGCCTAATGAAAACACTTTTAGGTCGACCAAAACCCTAAAACAATTTCGGATCAGCAACATCATTTTTCGTAAAAGCTTCCAAAAATTCCATCAAACTTCACAATAGTGCCTAATCTAGCCTAATCTCCATTCACAACTAATTCACAACAAAACCACATCCAAAACTAACATAATCTCTTCATTTCTATTGTTGCAACTCTCATCCAACTCTCATCTCACCAAGAACATAATATTTAACTAGTGAAACAAGGTGACATTATTATTTATAAAATCTTTTGTTATAATCTTTCAAAAATTAAAACACAACATATGGATGTATGGGTCTTGAACATATATGAAAGAACATAAGTAAATCACAAGAAAATATCAAGACACTTACAAAAGTGAAGAACAAGTAGAGAAATCACAAGATCTAAACCCCAAAATACTAGATCTATAAAACCCAACAACAAATCTTGAAACCCTAGTTTATAAACTCTTGAAAGACCCTTGAAATCAAAGAACCAACACTTCAAACCACCTTAGATGTTCTTAGAAATGAACCTAGTATACTTGGATCTTGCTAGAAATCATAGATAATCAAACCATATAAGGGGGTGTGTGTGTACCGTAAGCTAGAGAGAGGGAAAAGAAAGATGAAAATTTTTGGTGAGGCTTGGAAAATAAGAAATGGCCTAGTGTGTGATATGTGTATGTATTTATAGGCCAATAGTTAGGGTTTTAAGTCACCACATGACCAAGTAAGCAACCAACACACACCAAAAGTGTGTGTGTGTGTGTGTGGTTCAGCCGAAACTCACCCATAAGGACCATATGGTTCATTTTTTATCTTGGTTCATGTATTAGGTCATAGATTTGAATTTTAAGTCAAAGGTTGCATGAGTCCAACAAAAGATCACATGATCTAGTCTTCCTTAAGTTCTTGTGCATGAGAATGACATTCTCATATGTCACTTTCATACACATGCATGGGACATTCAAAAAAAGATGCCTTTGATTTCATTTCAAGACTTAAGGTTGCGTTTGGTTTGGTATAGGCGTCCGATTTTTATAAGTGGAGGAGGGTGAACGAAATTTTTAATGCTATAACACAAGATGAATGATAACTGAAGTTTACACGAAAAGATTTCGGGTTTCTGGGGTTCCGTTAGGTGAAAAACGCGAAAAACGTAATTTAAAAGTTAAAGCGTAAAAATAAGTACCGGGAGTGATCGTAAATTACTGAACACTTAGAGAAGATAAAATAGTTCATATAACATCTAAACTAATCAAAATCCGATGTCAGAAATCGTCCGATGACGTTTTTTAGATTTATGTGGTTTAACTTCTCGGTAAATCGCCAGATTCAAACGTAACGTATAAAAGTCAAAAATAATGATCGGAAATGTTTAAAATATTGACCTGAAATTTTCAGGGTGTGACATTCTTCCCCCGTTAAAAGAGCTTTGTCCTCAAAGCTTAAGACGTGGACGAAGGGTTAACGAAAAGATGAGGGTACTTTTTCTTTATTTGGTCTTCGCGCTCCCACGTAAACTCGAGACCTCGTCTTGAATTCCAACGGACCTTCACAATTGGAATGCGGCTTTGCTTTAGCCGTTTAACTTCTCGGTCCATAATTTCAACTAGTTCCTCTATGAAATTAAGCTTGTCATCAATCTGGATTTCATCCAACGGGATAGCTAGGGGTTCGCCTACGAGACACTTCTTCAGATTGGAAACATGAAAAGTACTATGAACTCGGATTAATTGTTGTGGGAGTTCAAGTCAATAAGCAAGCGTTCCCACTTTAGTAAGAATCTTGAAAGGTCTAATATAGCGAGGGTTCAACTTTTTCCATTTGCCGAAACGTATCAACCCTTTCCATTACGACACTTTCAACATGACATTATCTCCAACTTCAAACTCTAATGGCTTGCGTCTCCTATCGGCGTAGCTCTTCTGTCTATCACGTGCAGCTTGAATTCGTTTCTTGATCTGAATGATTTTCTCAGTTGTTTAATGAACAATTTCCGGAACAGTTAGCTGCGCGTTCCCAAACTCAGCCCAACAAAATAAGGACTAACGACATTTTTGGCCGTATGAGAGCTTCAAAAAAACGGTGTCAAGCTTTGAAAAACTCGTGTGATAACTGTTGTTGTAAGAAAACTCTACTAAAGGTAGGTGTCTATCCCAACCTTTCTCAAAATCAATCACACAAGTACGTAGCATGTCCTCCAAGATTTTGATGGTTCTTTCACTTTGACCATCGGTTTGTGGATGGTAAGCCGTACTCATATCTAATTGAGTACCTAGGGCTTTGTTCAGCGACTTCCAGAAGTGAGATGTAAATTCACTGTCTCGATCAGAAATAATCGAAACTGGCACTCCATGCCTCGATACTACCTCCTTTAAGTATTGTCCGGTCAACTTCTCCATTGAGTCGGTTTCCTTCATTGGTAAGAAATGAGCGGATTTTGTGAGTCGGTCAACAATTACCCAAATTGTATCTTGACCAGACGATGTCTTTGGTAAATTGGTAACAAAATCCATAGTAATGTTTTCCCACTTCCATACTGGGATTTCAGGTTAAACCAACAAACCGGATCTTTTTTGGCATTCGGCCTTGACTTTGGCACGGGTCAAACACTTACTGACGTAGATGGCAATCTTTGCTTTCATATTTGGCCACCAATACAGTTTCTTCAAGTCTTGGTACATCTTGTCCGATCCAGGATGAATTGAGTATTTTGACTTATGCGATTCATGCATAATCAACTCCCTTAAATTACCTCGACAGGGTATCCAACTTCTCCCATTCAATCATAACGTCCCATCTATACGTTGCTCTAGCCGCTTAATCATACCACACAGATCTTCGGTTCCATAATTTTCCTCCTTTCTCGCCTCAACTTGAGCGTTTAAAATTTGCACAGGAAGGTTCAGCCTAATCGTCATAACCAAAGCTCGAACGCGTAGTGGCTTGTTTCGTTCCTTTCGGCTCAAGGCGTCTGCCACCACGTTCGCCTTTCCTGGACGATAATGAATCTCGCAGTCGTAATCACTCAATAACTCTAACCATCTGCGTTGTCTCATGTTAAACTCTTTCTGATCTAGAATATGCTGCAAACTCTCATGATCAGTGAACACAACGCATTTCATGTCGTACAAATAATGTCTCCACATTTTGAGAGCAAACACCACCGCTCCCAGTTCTAAGTCATGTGCAGTGTAATTCTTCTCGTAAATCTTAAGTTGGCATGATGCGTAGGTTATGACTTTCTCCTTTTGCATCAGGACCGCGCCCAACCCCTTACAAGAAGCATCATAGTAAACCATGAAGTTTTCACTACCTTCGGGAAAAAATAAGATTGGTGCACTACACAACTTCTGCTTCAACAGTTGGAATGCAGCTTCTGCCATTTCAGTCCAAACAAAATTTACGTTCTTCTAAGTCAACTTCGTCATAGGTTTGGCAATCTTCGAGAAACCATATGATAAATTCTACTGTAATTAGCCGGAAGACCTAGAAAATTGACGAGTTTCTGTCGAGTCTTCGGCGTTGCCAATCCTTGGATTGACTCAATCTTAAGTTGGTCCCACGGAATGCATTCCTCAATCAATCACGTACAGAGAAAATGTACCCTGTAATTACAGCCAAAAATTGGCATTTTTGAAAACTGTGGCGTACAACTCTTCCTTCTTAAGCAAACTCCAAAATTACTATAAGATGTTCCAGGCCATGCACTACTTGCTCTTGGAGATAGATCAAGGATTCATCAATAAAAACGATCACACGAATTTTATCTACCTATCGGTTTGCACACCCGAAGTTCATTAAGTCCATGAATACTGTGCGGTGCGTTTGTCAATCCAAAAGTCAATTACTTGGAACACGTAATGGCCATAACGAGTCTAAACGCCGTCTTTGGAATATCCTCGTCATAAACTCTAAGTTGGTGATAACCAGACCTCAAGTAGATCTTCGAGTACACATTTGATCCTTGCAACTGATCAAACAAGTCGTCGATTCTCGAAAGTGGATATCGATTCTCCATAGTCACCTTGTTCAGCTCGCGGTAATCGATACACATCCGAAAAGATCCATCTTTCTTTTTGACAAACAAGAACGGGGCTCCCCAGGGTGAGGAACTCAGTCTTATAAATCCTTTGTCAGAAAGTCCTTGGCAGCTGAGTAGACAATTTCTCTTGCAGTTTAGACGGTGCTAAATCTTACGGGCGCGTGCTACATGTGGCAGCACCAGGAACCAAGTCAATTTTGAAATTCAACGTTGTCCGTGTTGGCTGTAATCCAGGAAAGTTCCTTTCGGTAAAGACCTCTATAAAGTCCCGTACAGTTCCGGCACGTCCTCAAGTCCTCTCCTCTGACTGTCTTTCACGTTTTTCCTACTCGTAAATTTGCCAGGAAAATTAGGCAACATCTTTTAATATATTTTTGAGTTTTAGTGCACGATATAATGCTCAACTTCGACTTCTCTCCTTTTCCGCTTATATCACCTTGGACTATCAAAACTTCATCTCCATAGGGAATCCGCACAATCTTCTCGTCGTAAACGATCACCGCATGATGATTCGCTAACCAATCCATGCCGATGATGACGTCGAAACTACCAAGTTCTACTGGCATTAGGTCAATATTGAATGGATGACCTAACAATCCTAACGTACAACCTCTAAGCACGGTATTTTAGCCTCAAAAGCATTTTGCAGCACGGGTTTCCTCATAAGCCGACAATGCTTCTTCCACATGTCGGTTAACGAGTTCTTCGATTGCTTTAGGGGTCATACCAGAGTGAGTGATAGTCAGTGTTCTACTATACAAGACATAACACATGGTGATATTCGATATGAGATAGCTACTATAATTGGTAAATAAGATATAAAAAGAATATAATAGGACATAATTTGCTTTGTTGCATAAGGCAAAGATCAACATGTGACCTACACAATCAAACAAACAAAATATTAATCATTAATTTGGGTATACTAAATAATACCAAAAGAACTTACAGGAAAAAAAGAGAATGAAGTGATATCAAGATTCGTCTATTCACATACCTTAAACACACTCTTGAGAACTAAGGAAGATCCACACCTACCAAGAAAACCCTAATGCCCAAGAAGAATCGAGAACAATGCGGAACTTAAAGTAGCAGCGAAAAAGGAAAAAGAAAAACAAAAGGGCCGGTAAATGGACACCAAGTGGAAACTGGACCAAAAGTATAAGCAAAAAAAAAGCCCAGTCTTAAAACGACAATGATGTGTGTCGTTTTTGTAAAGGGGTGGATTTTGTAAAAAATAAAGTATAGGGGCCACATATGACATGGGCAAAAAAAAACTAAAAAAATGTATTAAAATCGTGCCACGTCATATTTTTTGATAATCATGTAATTATGATATTATTATGATACCCTTTGTAATCAACACATATCGGCTTAATCTGTCGCTCTCTAATTTTCCTATTTATAAGATATATTTTCTTACATAATCTAAGTAGTTGAATTACAGTTGCACTTTTATAGTCTTTCTTACTTACTGTATTGTGCATTCTGGTTTTGTATGTATAATGTTGACGGCTGTGGTTCATAGGCTATTACAATTAACAAAGATGATTTACTCACGTAACTAACAACTTAGAAATGAATGCATAATCTTGTACCGACTTAAAAATCTATTAGTCGAAGAAAATATAACTATTCACTCCTAGTCTCCACCGTGTCAGACAGGCGCATGCACACCAAAGCATTGCGCACACCAAAATCAAAACTCACACTGATAGAGAGAGTTTGTATTCAAAATAACTCACCTCTGTTTTGTATTATGTGATGTTAGAACTATTCACTCTAGTTCCCTGAGTATGGGGATTTAAATAACTTGTAGTCAAATTAATGTCATCTCGTGTTTGTATATGATTTTATGTTCTTTTTAACTTATTTGGCAATTGTTGAAATGTATGTATGTTTGATTTCTCGACATTTACGGTATCAAACATGAAATTATTATAGTTTATGTTCCGCCATCTTATTTGTAGCTTTTTATAATTCTTTTAAAGTGGTCGTGTCGTTTAGCTAGTATATATATATTTGTTTTTAATCATTGCAAATATTTTTTATTTTATTTTTGGTGTGAAAGATCGGATAATCAATTGTTTTTAAAAATTGATAAACACTCAACTTAAAAAGTCAAAACCCCCAAAAATAGTTTGAATCAATGTATCAAACCTCCATTCTGCTGCTATCTTGTCCAAAAATAAGAATGAAGTCTTTCTCCAAATCAATTATTCTCCAAAAATAAAAAATCCCACAATAGGTATCTTTATTTTTTAACTAGCTTAAAGACCCGTTTAACACCGGGTGTCTTTAAAGAATTTATTTTTTAATAAATAAAGTAAGAAAAACACTGAACATTCAATATATGAAAGAAATAATCAAATAATACGTGAATTATTTTATAAACATTTGAGTTTGTATCAATTATTATAATAAACATGGATGCTTTTTGGTCTCCAGCTTTTTTATGGTCTTGAATATCAAAGGACGTATGTAAGCGCTAATCAAGTCAATCAATGTCTATTTCGTGAACACTTAATAGTCAATTGAAAATGTAAGTAAAAGTATATTGTGATCAATAATTAATTAGAATTTAAAATATAGAAAATAGCTGTGATATGTACATTGTACATACCTCTTGCATGTTATTCATAGACCTTGTAGTACTTCTTTGTAGATGACATTTGTAGTATTTTTAGATATATTTCCATTCTTATCACAAACGAAAACCTTTAAACCTTTTTCGCTTTGATATTATATTAAAATTTAAAATATGGTATAAAATATGTCATATGTATATTGTACATATCTCTTGAACCTTGATCATAGACCTTTAAGTATTTCTTTGTAGACGACTTTTGTAATAGTTTTTGAGATATTACCATCCTCGTCACAAACGACAACCTTCAAACCTCTTTTACTTTGGTTTGTGATGTAGGTTACTATTTAAGCTAATAATCGTCCATTCACATTGCATGTACCTCACCGTTCATCACAAAATGTCGTAGTAACAAATACGAATCACTTTGCACTGCACATGGTTTAAGATTTAAGTTAATAATCTTTCTTTTACATTGCATGTACCTCACCGTTCGTCAAAAAATGTTACTAACCAATATGAATCACTTTACCCCTTACGTTTGGCGTACTACTTGTTTCGGGGTTTAAAACTAAAAGAAGAGAAATGTGAACGTTTAATAATAGAGAAAAGAGGAAGGAGAATGAAATCTTGATTATGAGTTGTGGTTTCTAATTAGAAAAAAATATATAACAAAAAAGCTTTGAAATAATATTATCTTTAAAGCATCTAAATTTGCAAAGAAATTTTGGCATGGTTTTCTACCCTATCATGTTCTTCCGTCCATAATGAAAACTCAAAAATGTGTTTTTTTTTCCTTTTCACTATTTTTTTTTCAAATAAAAGTGGTGTTAATGATACGATAAACAATTTGGTTTCTAACTATTTAATAATCAACGGGTATGTATTGTATTTTTTTACATTTAATAGTATTGATTTTGAATCGAATTTCATGACATATTATTAGCATGTAGAGGAAGAATGTTTTATGACATATTATTACTTTGAATGGGTCTTTTCTAGCCTTTGTTTAAAACGTACATTGGAAGATTTCTTAAGCTGCACATTAATGAGATTTTTCAAACATTCCATGTTTAGGTTACAATTGTGCTAAAATAGTTTTCAATAAACATTAATGTGCCGATTCATGCATGTAGTTTATTAGATGGTGCATTAGAGTATTGTACAAATGGGTTATTTTAGGAATAATATCAATGGCGGCATTTAATTTTCGTGCTTAGATGAGTTTTAGTTTGAACGAGTGTTTGTTTTGAAACTACAATTGAAGAGAGTTAATGAGACTTTTAAAAATTTCCTTTATTAAGTTATAATTACCAGATATACTATCAAAATTATCAAAACTGCATCGTTGAGAGGAATGACCTATATCATTCCATGCTTTGTTATCTAATTTGATATATTTTGAAAATAAGCTTCAAATCCTCTCAAATACTTCACCCGAACTGTCAATACAGTTCTCTATTATATTGAAGTACCATCTGTGCAGCTTCTCCTTTTAGCTTTGTTGGCCATTTAAAATAGATTGCTTGGATAACCTGGTAGCTACTCACTAAAACCTATGCATGATCAATAAGAAACACAAGGTGGTAAAACTACAAAAACCACAAACGGTTGACAAACAATTGAAGGAATTAGTGATGGTGCTAAAAATGCTAGTGAGAGTTACTACAACAGTTAAATTAAAAGAGGAAAATAAAGCTCCTTCTCGTCACTTTTTAACATGGCATATATAGTTATACCTATTCAACCCTGTAACATATCTAATGTCAATGTATCTTGCTTTGACATCGCAACTGTTTTTTTGTCCGCAAGTCATTATTGATTCCTTCAAGCACTTCATATAATACTTAACATATGTGTACAGGCCTAGCATATCAAGTTTGTAACGCGCACGTGCCTAACTCGGTTAGCGCCACAATCACATTTTAAGAAAACTTGAACGAAACAGTTACCTGATTATTGAAGAACGCGTAACTCAATTAGTAGATCCAATCTTAGTCCCTGCAACAAAAAAACAAAAAACAAAACTCAAATAAAGATAAAAAACGAAAAACAATCTAAACAAAATAAAATAAATTCTACAAAGTAATTCAATTAAAATTTTATGAAGTACTTTAAGACAGAAAATAATATAGACAAAAAATGTTCAGTGGTGGTTAAGTGATGAGAGCGTCATTATATACGATTGGAAATGAAAATTGATCCTCCGAGTTTGAATTTTACATTAATGCACAATATATATTTAGCAAGTGTTAATTGGTGCATCATCTATGGTTTGAAATATTTGCATTTATTATTAGACGCGTTTTAGAAAGACTTACAGCTAATAAAATTCTTGAAGGAGGTAAGTCAAATTCATACGTTTATAGCGGTCACTAAATTGATTTGGAAACCTTTTGACTCTCTTCATTTAATTACTTGAATATTAAACCACATAACAAAAATAGATTTTCGGTAATAATCAAAACGTATTATTTATATAATTATTATTTAATTAAATTAAATGAAGGGATATTAATTTTCCAGCCTATTGCTTTAAGAGTTGTACAAAAACTCTTATATATGGTATTTTTTAGCAATGAATTTAATGTGTCATTTATTGTGTGTGCTTAAAAAGCTTGTAAAAAAAGCTTATTATATAAGAGAGTATAGATTATTACTTTGAATGGGTCTTTTCTAGCCTTTGTTTAAAACGTACATTGGAAGATTTCTTAAGCTGCACATTAATGAGATTTTTCAAACATTCCATGTTTAGGTTACAATTGTGCTAAAATAGTTTTCAATAAACATTAATGTGCCGATTCATGCATGTAGTTTATTAGATGGTGCATTAGAGTATTGTACAAATGGGTTATTTTAGGAATAATATCAATGGCGGCATTTAATTTTGGTGCTTAGATGAGTTTTAGTTTGAACGAGTCTTTGTTTTGAAACTACAATTGAAGAGAGTTAATGAGACTTTTAAAAATTTCCTTTATTAAGTTACAATTACCAAATATACTATCAAAATTATCAAAACTGCATCGTTGAGAGGAATGACCTATATCATTCCATGCTTTGTTATCCAATTTGATATATTCTGAAAATAAGCTTCAAATCCTCTCAAATACTTCACCCAAACTGTCAATATAGGTCTCTATTATATTGAAGTACCATCTGTGCAGCTTCTCCTTTTAGCTTTGTTGGCCATTTAAAATAGATTGCTTGGATAACCTGGTGGCTACTCACTAAAACCTATGCATGATCAATAAGAAACACAAGGTGGTAAAACTACAAAAACCACAAACGGTTGACAAACAATTGAAGGAATTAGTGATGGTGCCAAAAATGCTAGTGAGAGTTACTACAACAGTTAAATTAAAAGAGGAAAATAAAGCTGCTTCTCGTCACTTTTTAACATGGCATATATAGTTATACCTATTCAACCCAGTAACATATCTAATGTCAATGTATCTTGCTTTGACATCGCAACTGTTTTTTTGTCCGCAAGTCATTATTGATTCATTCAAGCACTTCATAGAATACTTAACATATGTGTATAGGCCTAGCATATCAAGTTTGTAACGCGCACGTGCCTAACTCGGTTAGCGCCACAATCACATTTTAAGAAAACTTGAACGAAACAGTTACCTGATTATTGAAGAACGCGTAACTCAATTAGTGGATCCAATCTTAGTCCCTGCAACAAAAAAACAAAAAACAAAACTCAAATAAAGATAAAAAACGAAAAACAATCTAAACAAAATAAAATAAATTCTACAAAGTAATTCAATTAAAATTTTATGAAGTACTTTAAGACAGAAAATAATATAGACAAAAAATGTTCAGTGGTGGTTAAGTGATGAGAGCGTCATTATATACGATTGGAAATGAAAATTGATCCTCCGAGTTTGAATTTTACATTAATGCACAATATATATTTAGCAAGTGTTAATTGGTGCATCATCTATGGTTTGAAATATTTGCATTTATTATTAGACGCGTTTTAGAAAGACTTACAGCTAATAAAATTCTTGAAGGAGGTAAGTCAAATTCATACGTTTATAGCGGTCACTAAATTGATTTGGAAACCTTTTGACTCTCTTCATTTAATTACTTGAATATTAAACCACATAACAAAAATAGATTTTCGGTAATAATCAAAACGTATTATTTATATAATTATTATTTAATTAAATTAAATGAAGGGATATTAATTTTCCAGACTATTGCTTTAAGAGTTGTACAAAAACTCTTATATATGGTATTTTTAGCAATGAATTTGATGTGTCATTTATTGTGTGTGCTTAAAAAGCTTGTAAAAAAGCTTATTATATAAGAGAGTATATATGGGTCTTTTCTAGCCTTTGTTTAAAACGCACATTGGAAGATTTCTTAAGCTGCACATTAATGAGATTTTTCAAACATTCCATGTTTAGGTTACAATTGTGCTAAAATAGTTTTCAATAAACATTAATGTGTCGATTCATGCATGTAGTTTATTAGATGGTGCATTAGAGTATTGTACAAATGGGTTATTTTAGGAATAATATCAATGGCGGCATTTAATTTTGGTGCTTAGATGAGTTTTAGTTTGAACGACTCTTTGTTTTGAAACTACAATTGAAGAGAGTTAATGAGACTTTTAAAAATTTCCTTTATTAAGTTACAATTACCAGATATACTATCAAAATTATCAAAACTGCATCGTTGAGAGGAATGACCTATATCATTCCATGCTTTGTTATCCAATTTGATATATTCTGAAAATAAGCTTCAAATACTCTCAAATACTTCACCCAAACTATCAATATAAGTCTCTATTATATTGAAGTACCATCTATGCAAAAACTGCGAGTCTCCCCAACACATTTGTGTTGGGGTTTTGGGTATGATGCATTAACATATGATTATAAAGTTGTATTCGGGGCGTCAGAAGGTTTGGAAAAAACATCTTTTTACGTGTTCTCTTTCAAATCAAATGTTTGGAAACATGTTAGACATGTGAAC